>JANHFR010010214.1:226841-242187 GCA_032468015.1 Mimophis mahfalensis | reverse complement strand
GGAAGGAAGGAAGGAAGGAAGGAAGGAAGGAAGGAAGGAAGGAAGGAAGGAAGGAACCTTGTCTTCATCACACCAATTTTAAATAATGTTAGTAAGTTATCAATGTTTCTTAAATTACAGTTTCTCTTCATCCTATATCTTAATTCTTAATTAAAATAAAACTGAGAAGCTTCATCATTCATTCATATAAGCAGAAATCCATTCAGGGTTGTCAAAAATCATTTCATCTATATTTTAACTTTTATCAAATAAATCAAGTCTAAACCCCTGAACTTGTTTTTCTATCTTAGAACTTTTTTCTTCCTTCTAGAGACTTCTTCAAGACTTTAACAGATCTCTTTTACATCCAATAGGTTGGATGTAAGGTTAACACATTAAGGATACCAAAGGTTATCCAAATTATTCTTCTGGTTTGATATTTCATTTTTATGCCCAGTACATAATATTTTTCCATAATGTTCTTGAAAATTGTCATATTTAAATCCACATTCACATTAATTTCAGTCTTCTCTTGAATGTATGCAGCCTGTTCTTTGGTAACATCCTTACAATTAATACACCATCTATGGTATACAACATTGTTAAAATGAATTTCTAATACATTCTTCAAAAATATCATTCAAAACATCTACTGTTAAAATATTTTGCTCTATTCTTTATTAACAAGTCAAATTTAAATATTCTTTTTTAATTGCAATCTTATTTTTTTTCTACTTCCCTCTAGTATTCAGTGTTCAAAGCCCTATTCTATCATATTTTCTCCCAAAGAATCCAAACTACCACAATTTTGCATAGTAAGAATTTTTATAATTTTCAAATTTCTATTTTAAGTTCATTTGGACTCTTAGCCAATTTTTGACTTTCCAAAAGCACCACTCTAAATGCCCATTTACTATATATTATTTTCCAAAGTTGTAATTAAAACTTCCTCTAAGGAGAAGGAAGTGTAATAAATGCATTATCAGGAATGTAATAAAATTTTTATTACAGCGGGTCTTAATATTTCTAAAGCAATAAAAAATAATTCCAAAGCTGGTTCAGAAATCAGGCTTGGTCAAACTTTTTTGTCCATAAAGAGCTACATTAAGGCTATGAGTTTAAATGGCAAACCTCAGCCCCCAGTCATTAGCTGATCACAAAATCTTGGTTCCTGTGGTCTACTCATAAACACCAGCTTTCTCGCTGTGCATGTGGGATATCTCACAATCTGTCCTTTCTCAGGAGATAGTTCCCTAGCTGGGATCAGAATCTAAATACTGATCTTTACTGTGGGGAAAAACAACTTGTCAAATTAACATCTGCTGAAATGCAGGACATATGAATGGTTAACTTCCAATACAAATACCTGATTTGATCCTGAACGTTTGAAAGTTTGATTCAAAACATTCCCCCCACCCTCTTTCTTTTTCTCTTTTTTTTCTTCCATGCATGTATGACCAATTCATTTTTAAGCTTTCAGCAGGATGCTTTCAAATATTTCAAGCTATTTTAAACAAAAGGATCTCAGCATTGTGAATTAAAACACAGGAGCAGACATCTCAATTTAGAACAATAAATTTTTTCTCAAAATGTTCCATCAGGCATTGACAGACACCTAAACCATGGCCAAACACTTTTTTTTTTCTGTAAAAAGTTTGGCTAATTGTTTTTCTCACATCTTTTTAAAAACACCTTTTTGAAGACTTTCTGGGGAAAACATAGAAAATCTCAATTATAAAATAATTGTGCATGCTGCAAAATGTATTTTGTTTCACTTCATTTCTTGCTTTCTTTTCCCCCCCTTTTTAAGAAATAAGTCTGACCAGCATTATGGTAATGAGCTGCTGTACAATCCATACTAGACTGTGAATTACAATCAGCTGCAATAAGTGACTTAATGAGAGATATTGAAACCATGTTTAAAGCAGCATTTCAACATGAAGATAAAGATAAAGGTTCCCCTCACACATATGTGCTAGTCGTTCCTAACTCTAGGGATGGTGCTCATCTCCATTTCAAATCTGTCCAAAGATGTCTCCGTGGTCATGTGCCCAGCATTACTAAACACCAAAGGTGCACAGAATACTGGTACCTTCCCACCAAAGGTGGTCCCTATTTTTCTACTTGCATTTTTACATGCTTTTGAACTGCTAGGTTGGCAGAAGCTGGGACAAGTAATTGGAGCTGATTCTGTTATGCAGCGCTTGGGATTCAAACTGCCAAACTGCCAACCTTTCTGATTGACAAGCTCAGGGTCTTAGCCACTGAGCCACCGCATACCCAAACATTTCAACATACATTGGTTTAATTTGGATCAAGAAACTGCTGCACAGTATTAAGACTGTCCAGATTCTTATTACTAGACAATTTCAGGTTCATCAAGGAACACGTAAATTTGTAGTATTCAATTCTAGTTTGAACACTGTCAGTGCCAGAATTCCTTCCCACTTTAATACCTGTACTGTACCATTTGAGCAATACGAAGCATATTAAATATAATTTAATAAAATTTTATAACACTTGGAAATTCTACGCTCAGGAAATCTTTATACTGACAACCCTTATTGCCAGTATGATTCTGCTTTTTTAAAAACATGCAAAAGCCTCAGTAATTAGGTTAAAGTATAAATTAGTTAGATGTATTGAGTTTGCATGGACTATGTTTTTGGACGATGTTTTTTTTTTCTTATAAAACACTTTTGGGAGAGACAGAAGAAACTGAATAAAGATAGCTGAAATTCTAACTATGTTCTTCCCTAGACAGTGATAAACTGTAGCCAATGGTTACTTATGCTATGAAAAATAGACTGGTTTGAAAATATATAGGTGATGCCCTATGCTTTCTGACCTTCTATAGTGGATAATCTATTTGTGGCTCAGTTAATCCTATAAAGCCCTAGACAAGCTTTATCCAGGATCCTTGAAGGAACTTCTTTACCATATTACCCTGAACAGATCTCTTTTGAAACCATCACTTGGAAATTGATAGCTGGGCAATGGAAAAGGAATTTTTAAAGCCATTCTTTTATCTAAGTGATTTGTTATTCAGCATTAGAAAGATAAATGTCTGGGCCCAGTTAGTTGGGGGATTCAAATCTTGACATTACTTGAATCTCATGAATGAGGCATAAGAGGTAGATTGTCATAAAATATGCCTGTTCTTTATTTAAATGGTTGAGTAAAACTGTATAAACATACATGAATGTATGAAATCCTTCAATGTCCTTTGAAAACTGAGCAGCTCCATTAATTGCCTGAGGCAGATCAGTAAATAATCCACTCCCTGTGAAAATTGGTGGCACCGATCAGCTCAATTGTAATCAGAAAGTGATCTGACCATGACAAGGGAGATATGGTAATATATTGTCAGCCCCTTGAGGCAGGTAAGAACAAGAAACAGGCAAGGAAAAGATTCCAAAGTACTCTTGATTGTATTAGAATAGAATAACAATGTTTTGAAATACTATCCAAGTTTGACTCTATCCCATCTGATACTGAACTCAATATTTTGAGTTTCTTTATTACCCTCCTTTTTTCATGACTCTATAATCTTTTCACAAAGTTTATCATAACTCTTGCTCATTTCTTCCTATTGTCAAGGTTAGCTCTACATTGCTTAACATGTCCTTCCCTAAGATCTGTCCTGAAAAAAACTGTTGATGACATGAGGATCGTCGCCATGCATCATGAAGAAGAGTAAAGATGTGAGTCTGTTCTATTTTAAATATAAATATACAGTGGTCCCTCGACTTACGAATTTAATCCATTCCAAATGCACATTCAGAAGTCGAAAAATTCATAGGGCGAAAAGCAGCTTCCCATAGGAATGCATTGGAAACGGATTAATTTGTTCCGGACCCTAGGAAAAAGACCCAGACACCCAATTTTTTGTGCAAACCTCTTTATTAGGTGCAGTTTAAAGGCATGCAAACTGCACAGCAACATTACTTTTCTACAGGAAATATTTACAAAAGAACTTTATAATTTCTTTCGGACCGGGTCATAAGTCGAGGAAACCATGGCTGTCATTCGGAAGTTGGGGAAACTGCATCTAAAATCGCCGGCGGTTTCCCCGTTTGGATGTCGAATGCTTCGTATGTCAAGGGATCACTGTATTTATCTATATCTATAAAACAGAAGTGTGGGTGTATGGGTTTGTGGCTATGTCCCAGATAGGCTGTTCCACCCTGCACCAATGTGGCCCAAACTTGCCAGGCATGTACCTCACACTCTGGAGACAAACTTGGGAGGGGGGTCAGGAATGTCTTTGGGGTTCTTTGCCCCCTAAAAATGCTGTCAAAGTGCCAACCCCCATCTGCACTGTACTGCACGTGCTCAGAAGACTCTGCAGTCTCTGAGGCAACAACGGCCAATACAGACAAGGCATGCAAATCGGAGACTCTCCAGCCAATACAGTAGAGGCAAGCCATGCAAATTGGGCAAAGAACCCTGGGAATTGTAGGCTGCATCATTCCCTGCTTGTAGCATGTCCCAGGAGGCCAAAAATACGTGGGCAAAGCGGGTTATTGGCTAGTTAAGAATAAAACAATAAAAGGAATAAAATACTAACTAAACAAGTCTCAAGTCTTATTACAACCATGTAGCCACATGGCTGCTTGTCTTAGAAAGTAGGAAACAACAAGAAAGAACAAAGGAAGGTAAAAGCTTATATGTCAGGGGAGGGGGCTCTGTCAAGCTCCAATGAAGATTTGCCATTCCCAGCAAGAACTCAGACTCAGACGAAGATCCAAGTTACTCTTTAATTAGCAAACTCCATGTTGGCAGCCCAAAGCAATTCCGAAACTGATCTATAAGTTTCGTTTCTCCCAAAAGGAGATCTAAACCCATCCCCCCTTCATCACATAATAAATCATATTATCCAATCCAAACCAACTAGTTGGCGCACAGCTAGATGCCCACCTTGTGGCATGACCTTGACTCCAGTTAAGAATGTGAAGATGGTTTATTCCCTCCCCCTGCAGAGGATTGGCAGTTGAAAAGCTACACTCAGTCAGAGATGACCCAATGTGGGAAAAGGCCTTTAGAACTGACAGGCTCTTCCTCATGTATTATAATTTATTGGGGGGAGATCAGGTATCTCCTCCTCCAGGAATTAAGCATCTCCCCCTTGAAGATGATCACAGCATGTCATGGTCAGCCATATTCTGAAAAAAAACAACATTAATATGTGGTCTCCTATGTTGATTTAGTCTGACCACTTCATTTTTGACATTGCACTTCCAAAGGCTGCTCCATGTATCTCAGTACTCTAGATATATGCTGAGCAAGATGTTAATTCTATGCTCAGGGCATCATGGTCCAAGTAGGATCACAGCTACTGCGTAAGCCATATCTGAGCCAATAAGCCAGACAACTAATAATAATATACTGCAATGGTTTGTTTCCCTCTTCCTATTTATATACTTGCTATTCTTTTCTCTAACTTTTCTTGTTGTTCTTTATGTTTACTGCAAAGAAAGAAAATCAGAAACAGAAAGCAAGCTCATGTAGAACAACAAAGACATAGCCAGGGATTACATGGAAAGGGAGAGTAAGTTATTGTTAAAGAATTGACAAGTACGCAAGCTGGCTTTAGAAGAAACCTTGTTAATAATGTACATTGTGGACAAAGAATGCCAGAAAGAAATCAGTATGTGCTTCATTGACTAAAGAAACATTTTCAATTGTGTTGATCATGTTAACTTGTGAAAAAATGGAAATCCCAAAACTTCTCATCATCTTCATACTGCCCATCTTTGGTTCTGTACTGAGTGTTGCTCCCCTACTCTGATAAAGCTGGTTTTTATGGAGGTATGGATTAAGCAATGGATAAATACATACAAATCAATGTTTCTTAACCTTGGCAATTTTAAACTTCAACTTCCCCTGCCAGCATATCTTAAAATTGTCCAGGTTGAGAAATGCAAAGTTACTGTAGCAATATTCTCAGTCATATAAAAAGGAAAGAAAAGTACTTTTACAAATAGAAGAAAATGCTTAAACAGATTTAATGAACACTTTACCAAAATCAAATAAATATTACTTTTGGTTGATTATGGCATCTTTCACAATCAAGAGAAAACCATTTCATTCTTCCCAACCTATTTTCCAGTGACTATGCACAGTAAATAACACAGGACGTAATATATTGCTGATGGACTAATGTTTTTATAGAATAGTTTACGTTTACAAGTAGAAATATCACAGAGGTCATAGCCCTGGTTCTTGTCATACAGCAACTGAACAGAATTGAACACACACAGTGAGACCTAGGTGGCCAGCTGGCATGGAGGTAACTGCAAGATATCATTTGCCCACCCAGGTTGAGAGGCCTTTAAAAATAATAACAGTAGTTTTGCAAGATGACCTGACTCCAAATAATTAACACAGGGTAGATAAGCCTGTTTATCAAGCAGAGACAGTCAAAATACTATCAATTTGTTAAACTTTTTAATAAACTTTGGTGTTCTTGGGAAATAGAACATTCCTCAACAAAACCAACAAAACTATTTACAAACAGTAATTTTCGTATTAGGCAGAAGAATGAGTGTAAATTGCTGGTTTGAACAGTCAGGCTATTCTTTAATATTCAGCAAGTTTAGTCTGTTTCTAAATCTTGTTTTGGTATTCTGTACACTTAATGATGGACTCCATGATAATAATATGATTAAATTGCTATGACCACTAGCAAGTAGTACTGACATAGAGTACCTTTTGTGTGGTCCATCTCTTGCACATGAAACTGAGGACTGGTTAAAATGTCTGTCTGTCTGTTTGTCCACTTGCCCATTTGGCTAAAACACAGCTTCAAGTCCAGGTCATCTCATGTTCACAAACCCAGTCTTTCCTTAATCTTTCATTGCTTCAGTTCAGTCCATTTAATTACCTCCAGCTCTTTGCTGTGAAGATCATTCTTCTCTCTTGCTATTTTGATCATGTAAACCCTTTCCTAAAATTCTACCCAGATCTGAATCTGGAACAGAGTTTCACACTACTCCTGTATATGAAACGAGTGCCAGTTGTTTAATCTCTTAGACCACATTCCAAAATGGTATATAATTTTATTCAAGTGGAGAAATCTGATTGAGGGAAAGTTTAAACTTATACTTTGCTTACACTTTGGTTTTCCGTGACCTAGAAGCTGGACAACTTAATCTGGATTTTGTATGTTTTGTGGAGGGGTGTCAGAAATACAGTAGATGTATTATATCTGTTTCTCTTAAATGTCTGTTCTGTAACATTTCCTCACATAGGTATTTTATTAACTACAGCTTCCCTTTAGTAAAATTCCTTGAGTATCAGAAATGAAAATAAATAGAGCATTTGGGTCAAGAGCATAACAATCTGATCAACATATTGTTTAGATATTTGCTTCCTGGAGAACAGATGACACATTGGACAATTTTGTTGTTGTTCAGTCACTAAGTCTCAGATCCCATGGACCATTACATGCCAGACTCTCCATACTCAACTGTCCCACAAGGTCTACCCAAACTCATGCCCACTGCATCAATGATACTATATATCTATTCCATTTAATGGCAACATTGCATTAGCATGATACATTGATAAATTTTACCATTACTTTAAAATCAATTCATCCATTTTCCAGCTCCACAACAAAATCTATCTAACCAGATTCCAATATCGTATTGCTTTGGGACATGTCCACCATGCAGGAAAATATCTCCCTTGTTGGCTGCCACATTTCCAACTATGGGAAGGGCAGCTGGGGGACATCTTAGCCAGCCGGGAAGTGGAAAGTTCACCTTTGGGAGAAATTTGGAAGATCTTCTAGTCCAACCACTGCCAAGCAGGAGATCTGATCTTAGTTCTATGCTGGATCTCTCTTTGATGAGTTTCCATCTATTACTCCTTGTCTTGCTCTCAGGTAATTTGGAGAATAGGTTGTACTTCTCTGACAGATATTGAAAGATTGCTATCATGTCACCTCTAGTCCTTCTCTTCATTAGATTAGAGTTACCACTTCTTACAACCATCCATCATATGTTTTACCGTTCAGACCCCCTAATTATCTTTGTTGCTTTTCTCTGCACTCCAGAGTCTCAGCATATTTTTTGCATCATCATGGTCAGAACTGGACACAATCTTTCAAGTGTGGTCTCACCAAGGCAGTAAATAGTGGCACTAGTACATATGATCTTCATATGATTCTTCTGTTGATTCAACCTTTATTGGCTTTCTATTTGTTGTTGTTCTGTTGCTAAGACATGACCAACTCCTCACAGCCTCATGGACCATAACATGCCTTGCTCCCCTATCCCTCAATTGCCCAGAGTTTGCCAAAAATTCATGTTCATAGTATCAATGACATTATCAAATCGTTTCATCCTCTGCTATCCTCTCCTCCTTTTGTCCTCAGTTTTTTCCAACATCAGGTTCTTTTCCTATGAGTCTTCTCTTCTCATTAGGTGACCAAATTAGCTTTGTATACTTACAGTATATATAATTATATAATTATATATTATAGTATTTTATAATATAGTACTATATAGTATATACTGTATATTACAATATCTCTCTATGCTTAATGTAAATAAAAGGATTTGTGCAATAAAAAGCATATGTGCTATTATACATTTCCTGTAGGAATAGCAAATAATCCTACTCATAAGTTTCTAAGTCATAACCAATATTTATCTCTAACAATGCCATTTTTAAATAAACAATGCACTTGGAGAAATTTGTTTGTTTGTTTGTTTGTTTGTTTGTTTGTTTGTTTAATATGCCGCCCTTCTCTCTGAGGACTCAGGGCAGTTTACAGGGCATTAAAAATAGATATTACAAAATTTAAAATGAAATTAAATTATGACAAGCCCTCACACACAAACTAAAACACCCCCCAATCCAGACCGGCCAACGCAAAAAGCGAAGTCTTCAGATCTTTGTGGAAGGTACAAAGGTTGGGGCAGTCTGCAGCTCCACTGGCAGTTGGTTCCACAGGGTGGGCACCCCAAGCGAGAAAGCCCTCCCTTTGACACTCTGTTACCGGCAGCACCCGAAGGAGCCCTCCCTATGGGAGTGAACCAGATAGTGGGAATGTTACCTGTCAATATAACATATAGTTTGCAAATAATAGTTTATCAATATTCCATGGAACACATGAATTAGATATTAAAAGTTTTCTTTAATGTTTAATTATCTTAAAAGTAGTCTTTAAACAAAGTTCAAATTTACTCACAGATTTGATTATTCAGTTTGTCTATGTAAACATTATAATTGGATTGCTTTCAAACTAGAAGTATCTGAGAAAACACATAGTCTAAAAACATTAAAGATTTAAGTATTTATATTGCACGTGTGTATCATAGAAAATACAGTGTTCTGGAAAACTTAAAATCATGAATTATAATATCCTGTATAGCATTAAAAACACAAAGATTCTACTAATATTTCATAAACCTTTTTCTATCTTTTGGACCTTAACAATAGATAGGATTCATTGTTCATATAAAAGCTGACAATGTATCCAACTGATTTAACTTGCAAGTTAAAATTGAACAAGCAAGGTTAAAAAAACAATCCAATGTGACTCACAATCAAAACTTTTTTTTTCTACTGTCTGCCTAGAGTAGAATGAGTAGAATGAGTAGAATGATCCGTTAAGTAATGGATCAGTCCTTTTTTCTGTCCACTTCATGCTGTGCGGTCCCAATGGCAATGAGATCTTCCCATTACTTTTGGGATAGTAAGAAGTACTGATGAAGGAAGCAAGACAGGGAAATGTTGAAATGCAATGAACCACAACATGCTGGGGATTAAGAGAAATAACTTCATAAGGCTGGAAAAACTAAGCAAAAATATTCTGCATTAAGTTGACAGCTTTAAATTTGCACACAAGCAGAACACTCCTTGTTAAACTGTTCTACATCTCAGTCAACATTAATGCAATAAAACTGAGCATGGGTAATCTGTTTATTATGAATAACAAATCATTTATAGAAGGTTCAACAGCAGTATGCTTAAATGGTCACCAAGAATCATGAATTATTTGTGTCTGTTTGTTGGATTGAACAATATTTCAAAGTCTTGTGGGTAGAGCAATTTGATGGCTCTCTTCTGATGATAATGCCTCTGAATCCAGCATGCATAACCCACAATCTAATGAACATACACCAACACCATTGAGACTAATCCCCAATCTGATAATAGAAGATACAATAAAAAGCTATTTTTATTTTTAAATAAAAGAAATGTGTTGAAGAACAAATCATTTGTTTCCTGTGTCCAGCAGAGCTGCTGAATAGGTGGCAAAACAGCAGTTTTATGTGATTGAATCGTGTATATAAATGTGGATGTGAATGTCACTACAAACAAAAATAAATGTTCTCAGATCTCAGTTTCACATCTGTGATACTTCCACTCTAAAGAAGCAAGAAAACGACTTGCTTAGACGTTTTTGTTCTCTCTTCCTAATTCTGTTTCAAGAATTGCACCAAATCACAGCCAAATTGGAAAAAAGACTATTTTTTTCTGTTTCTTAATCAGAACATTTTTCAGTTTTTATAATTCAGGATTAACTGCAGCAGAACAGTGCTAAACAGCTGGTTTTAAGATCAGCAGATAGAGTGGTCTGAAATATTTACATAATTAAAAATAAATTCCAGAGCCATAGGTAAATAGAAAAGAAACAATAAATTCAGCTTCTAAGGAATTCTGACTTGCAAAATGGTTTGTACCTTCTTTGGATCATATTTAAGTTCTTCCTAATTCTCAGGAAATTTCTTTTCAGTTCTAGGTTGCTTCTAGGTTGCTTCTCTCCTTGATTAGTTTCCATACATTGCTTCATGTCTTGCCCTCAGGTGCTTTGGAGAATAGCTTGACTCCCACTTCTTTGTGGCAACCCCTGAGATAGTGGAACACTGTTATCATGTTTAATTTTTTATTAAAGTAGACATATTGAATTCCAACAACCTTTCTTTAAACAGTATGTTTTAGCCTCCAGTCCCCTAATCCTCTGCTGTTCTTCTTTGCACTAAATCTCCTTTACAAATTGGATGCAATGTCCCAAATGTGACCTTATCAAAGCATTATAAAGTGGCATTAACACTTCACATCATCTTGAATCTACCCCTCTGTTAATGCAGCCTAGAACTGTATTGGCTTTTTTGGCAGCTGCAGCACACTGACAGAGACTGTCCTCTAGGACTTCAAGATCCCTCTCAGAGTTACTACTAAACTAAGATCAGTGTGTCACCGAGGTCCTTAGTGCTTACAGTATAATGAGCAACCATATCAGGGGTGGGATTCAGCCAGTTTGGACCGGTTCAGGTCTCCACAAGGCCAGGTAAATGCAGGGCCCGTGCGGAGGCTGTGGGAAGGTGAAAAACAAGCCTTCCAGAAGTTCTGGAAGTCCGGAAATGAGCCAGTTTCTGGCCTCTCGAGGACCTCCAGGACCTGTGGGAGGCCTTTTTCACCCTCCCAGAGGCTCAAGGAAAGCCTCTGGAGCCTGGAAATGGTGAAAAATAGGCCTCCTGGAAGTTCCAGAAATCTGGAAATAGGTCCGTTTCCGATTCCCGGAGGGCCTCCAGAGCCCGAGGGAGGCTGTTTTGCCCTCCCGGAGGCTCAAGGAAAGCCTCCAGAGCCCAGGGAGGGTGAAAATGCCCCCCCACACACACACACCATGGTGCAGGAGGCTGACTAGGCCACGCCCACCATAACTACACCCACCCAGCAACTAGGCAGAGAATCAGTTGCTGAAATTTTTGAATCCCACACTATTAGATAACCAGAAGGATACTGTGGTTCTGTCTTTTGGTAAGCTTCAAGTGTCTTCAGCCAAATGGAACTTTCAGAGTCTATAAAGGTCATGTAAACCATGACATATTATTGTTATTATATTATTGACATTTTGGTGTCACTGATTTACCTAAAACTTTTGGCAACACTAATTTATCAAAAAATCTACATCTTGGACAGCAAAATAGTATCTATTACAATTGTATTTTTAATTCTATATTTGATATGCTATAAGCCTTCCAAAGTCTTTTTTAGAATGAGAATCTATAATACTGGTAATACATTACAATTATGGTACAGAATGGCACTCCAGCAGCACAATTATTGCCAACTTCAGAATGACACAAAGGCATATTTTATTATCATCAATAAGAGATTGAAGACATTTCTGCCTTAGGAACATTAATGATAAACTGAATTTCAAAGAATAAAACAGCTCTTAATATATTTTGAACTCATAGTAAACCTTGATTTGTCAAAAACTGGAAAAAAATTGTATGGTGTTGCGGTGGCTACTGGTGCATATACTCCGAAATAAATTATATTTAGGAAGCCAGGCTATTTATTCCTAGTTTGCATGGGATGGGCATCTTGGGCATATCTGAGTAAGTAGTGTTTTACTGCTATTGGAGAACCAGGCACCTGATGGTCAGAATTTTGGAAATTCCTGAAGAATCTTTCAAAAAGTTTTTAGACACAATTAGTGACTACTGTACTTTTACAAAAAATCAGAGAGCCCTGAAGATGCACCGGGTAAAAATCAGGCTCAGCTGGAACAGAAAGTGATATGTCTGTGGCAAATAGCTGGGTGTAATATTCCAAATCCAGGCCAAAGTACATCTACATGGAACAAAATAAGTTCTATCTATATGTGTTGAACCAGAAATTATCTGGGACAAAATGATATGGTTACCATGAAGATCTGAATTCTCAGCATTCTTCAATCAGCCTCCAGAGCTTAAGTCACCCCAAACCAAAAGACAAGGAGACTCCAACACCAAACCAAGACCAGGTTGAGATAGAAATAACTGGGAGACATGATAACAATTTGTACCTACAGCCCATCACTCTATGACAGGATCCTGGTCAAAACTAAAATGCTGTGAAGATCAAATTCAACAGCCTCTTGCCTGAACCACCAGAAATGCTGATTTCCAAGGTTTGCCCTGTCAAACCTGGTCTTAGTAAAACACACCAGGCTTGCCTGCTCATCCACAATTAAGTTATGATTAATTGTAATTCTATTGAAAACAGACCTAGTGTTTTCCAGCAGCAATCTGACAAGGCCACCATATAATTTCACCATATACTGTAATGTTGCATATACTGTTACACATTTGGAAAACATTGTTTCATGCCTGATTTTTTTATGATATTATTGTTTGAAAAGTTTGAGCAAAGGTCATGTATTCTAAGCCAGTGACAAATTGCATTGAGTTACTAATTACCCATTACTAATTTGTAAACACATTATACAGAATGCTTTTTGGGTCTCTAATGGGTAAGTCAGGTTTTTCCAAAATAGACTCAAAAATTCACACAGCTATATATTTGCTTATTTCTGTTAAGTTTAAAAAGCATACCTTTGAGACTGAAAAGTGAATTCTTAAAATTTTACAGTGTCATATTGATTTACATTTAATTTCTCTGACTAATAAAACATCCAAGCTTAATAGCACTGACTTCATGAAAGTATGTGCTGTTGTTTTTGTTTTTGCTTGAGAGGAAGCACACATCTATATGTATTTCACATTAGAGCTAAAATTTCTGAAGTCTTTTCTTACTATAGATAATATGAGGTTACTGGTCAAATGAAAATAGGACCTTACAAATGTTACCACATAGAGCACATGACATATTACACTATTTTCCATTATGGCTCCAGATCACATGTGCTAACCCAGATGAAGGCCCGCTTAGAATAAACTAGAAGTACAAATTTATCTGTAGTAACACCAGTTTTGTGTTATTTAAAATTATTGTATTGCAATTTTAGAAGTGAAGCTATGAACTTTAATTATTTGTGGTGGTTGTTACTTCATGATACAATGCAGCTATGTTTTAGAATATTATTGCTGTCTTGGATTTAGCTAACCAGTTTAGCTAACCTGGAGCAAGCAGGATGGAAATAAGCTGCTCAAAAAAATAAAGTGAACACTTAAATAACATAATCGATCACACTTCTGTGAAATCAAACTGCCCACTTAGGTAGCAACACTGATTGACAATCAATTTCACATGCTGTTGTGCAAATGGAGTAGAGAACAGGTGGAAATGATAGGCAATTAGCAAGACATCCCCAAAAAGGAGTGGTTCTGCAGGTGGTGACCACAGACCAGTTCTCAGTTCCTATGCTTCCTGGCTAATGGTTTGGTCACTTTTGAATGTTGGCAGTGCTTTTACTCTAGTGTTAGCATGAGATGGAACCTACAACCCACACAAGTGGCCCAGGGAGTGCAGCTCATCCAGGATGGCACATCAATGTGAGCTGTGGCAAGAAGGTTTTCTGTATCTGCCAGTGTAGTGTCCAGAGCATGGAGGTGGTACCAGGAGACAGACCAGTACATCAGGAGATGTGGAGGAGGCAGAAGGAGGGCAACAACCCAGCATCAGGACTGCTACGTCCACCTTTGTGTAAGGAGGAACAGGAGGAGCACAGCCAGAGCCCTGCAAAATGACCTCCAGCGGGCCACAAATGTGCATGTGTCAGCTCAAATGGTCAGGAACAGACTCCATGAGGGTGGTATGAGGGCCCAATGTCCACAGGTGGGAGTTGTGCTTACAGCCCAACACCGTGCAGGACATTTGGCATTTGTCAGAGAACACCAAGATTGGCAAATTTGCCACTGGCTCTTCACAGATGAAAGCAGATTCACACTGAGCACATGTGACAAACATGACAGGCTCTGAAGATATCGTGGAGAACATTCTGCTGCCTGCATATAGACGATGCCTCCATATTGTCAAATATCTGGAGACCTGCACTGAGAGAAATCTCCACACAAAAAGCTAGAGACAAACATAGATTCCAACAAACATCCATTAATGCTGGAATGCCTATCAAAATCCCTTCCCCCTTATAGTTAGAAGCTAACAACAAAGAAAGAGGGAGGGTGAGGCCTCTAACATGTAACCAGGCTATAGCCATGGCAAAAATGCTACCTTCTAATCAAAACACAGGAATGCAGACCAATCAGCACACACCACCAGTAATGAATACAGCTAAAAAGACAACTCAAACCTTGCAGCAGGCCCATAACTTCAAAACTGAAGACCCGACAATGACAAGTTTGTGACCTTGTCGAAACATAGCCAAAATCTTAAAAATACCAAGCTAAAATTTCAGCCAGCATCCAAAAAGACCGTACAAAACAATTTGTTGGGAATTTGAAGGATTTCAGCTAGGAATTTAGCCAGCATTGGGTATTTTCCCATGTCTTTATGTGTGTCTTGTCTGCCAGGTTTTTGGTTCTGGCAATTAGTGTCTTTGCCATGGAGCTTGTCTGTGCTGGGTGGTGGTAGGATTGGGCAGTGGTTGGTGTGTGTTTTCTTCTGGTATATGGTGTGTCCTAGTGTGCCATCTGTTTTTTTGTAGATTAGTACATCT
>JANHFR010010214.1:166244-177853 GCA_032468015.1 Mimophis mahfalensis | reverse complement strand
GCCTGGAGGAACATTGTGCATGGGGTCGCGATGGGTCGGACACGACTTCGCAACTAACAACAACAACAAATTGCTAATCTACAATGTAGACCTTTTCTTTTATACTCTATTATTCTAGCAATAAAAATATATTGAATAAAAAACAAAAATGCCACCTCACAAGAATTTCGGTACATACACACTTTGTATTAAGATGAATGTGCAAATAACACATTTCCGCACAGGAATGCAAAAAAATTAAATAGATTCAGTGACAAGGTTGCTAACAAGCATATCATACTGGCAGAATTGCTGAGTTTAATAAAATTAATGACCTCCTTTACTTATTATTGCTTTTGAACCTGTCAGATAAGTTCACATATATCTCAGGTTCCTTTTCATTTTTTGTCTAAAATGTGAATAATTTGAACTAAGGAGAAAAATGTTAACACTTCCTTTACCAATAATGAATTTGAAGAAGAGGTTTCACTGATAGCAAATTTTTCTATCTATATGTGCTTAAATTGTTTTAACTCGATCACCTCTTTACTAACTTTTCTAGCCCTTTTAAGCTGGGATATCTGGAAAAATTTTGGTTGTCCAGATTTCAGTGAATGAAAAGCCTTTCTTAACAGGTGGATTCTAACATATAGTAGTTGCATCGATTCTATCATTGCAGTTGATAAGTTAGTAACTTCAGTTGTAAGTGACTGGCTTTCCCATTGACCTTGTTTATCAGAAGGTTGCAAAAGGTGATCACATGACCTTGGGATATAGCAACGTCATAAGTATGAACCATCTTAACCGCTGGGTTCTAGCATATAGTAGTTGCAGCCATTATATTATCTCATGACAGGCAGACTGAGGAAAAATCTTGGAAATGTGAGGCCACTGACCTGCTGTACTGTCAGGGCAATAGCAGAAGCTGCCAATTTGTGCCAGTTCAGAATTCATGAATATTTTTGTCCAGAACAACAAAAAAGCTTCTATTTCTCTGTCCTAAAGTGTTTAATATTTTCTATGCACCATATCATAAATCTAGGCTAACATGTCTCAGCTGCAAAAATCCAGCAATCTGCTGCCTATCTCAAAACAACAGGGAAAACATTTTGATGCATCAAAATTTGAATTTTGAATCCAAGGTTGGATATTTCACCAGAAGAAAAAGTATCTTCAACAGATGTGAATGCCATTTTAGCATGGGCTAAACTCACCTGTTAAATTAGTCATGCTTCTTCAAATATTTCTTTACCATTTCAAAGGCCGTGGGATCAGGCTAGGAAGCAATAGATTGTGAATAGTAATCTTATTGTGGGCTCAATGTCAGTTGGGTGAACTTTGGCCTGACACTTTGTCTCAGTCCTAGGAAGGAGCCAATAGCAAACTACTTCTAAAAAAACACCTTGCCAAGAAAATTTCAGACTTTCTCTGCAGAGACTAAGCAGTCTCTGTCAATTGGGCCGTACAGAAGAAAATTGTACAGAACAAAACATATTTTTAACCAATGAGGATTGAAACCCATTCTAGTTCTATAATAAACTCCTATTTATAAGCAACTTGAAAAATTCTGCAATAGCCATTATATAAATTTTAAGCAATATAATTTACTTTGGTGAGGCCAGTACCCAGTAGGTATATTAAATTGATACATGATATATAATAATTCCTCTTAGATTTATTTTGAAACTGGAGGAAGTTGGGTACAACATTACAATGTTATCAGTAAGCAAAATACATCTGGCACTCAGTATCAGCCTCTTGTAAAACCGATAAGGAAACTAGAGTAATTGATTTCTTACTTTGCTTATTCCATATGATGTACTAAGGAATTCCAATCTATCCTACAGTGGTGTTTTTTACACATATATTTCTTAAAAAGTTGATTTACTAATAGCTGTGTAGGAAACATTTTTATGCTGACTTTTTAAATTTTACTTTGAATTACCATGTCACACAATAATAGGGTTTTGTTTCAGTTTTGGAAAGCATCCTCAATCAAACATATTTTTAAAAAATAAACTTTGTTATTCTGCTTTACTGGGTTTAATGGGCAAACAGCCTAATGTCTGACTTTCCAATTGCCGCAATAAATAAAAATGATGAGATATATTAAGAATTCAAATTGGCATAACTTTGTGTATTCTAAGCATGATAAGCTTATCAAGCATGGAAACAATGTGAATGCAAAATATTCAATCTGGCTGTTATCTTATGATCCAGTTGGATGCAATCTGACTGAATACAGATGTCTTATATGCTTATATAATGCATGTAAAGGGCTAATAGAACTGCTTTCCATTTGCTATAGACATATTAATATTATGTTTATAAGACTCAAGGATACTGTTTATTCATTTGGTTTTCTTCTTTGCTTTCACATCCATTTCTCTCATCCTATTGTTTTCAACCTTAACCAAAAGCTATCATAGACAATGCAATGTTAATATTATGAAAAACATGTGTAATCAATAAAATAATCCTAATGAAGAGGACAAAACAGCCAATTACACTATAAATCTATACAAGATATTGAAGAATAACTATAAGTAAAACCTGAAATATTTATTAATTTTATAGTAAGTATGAGCCTCTTGTCAAACTGCATGCCTCCAACAATATATGTGTATTTTTGTATTAGTTTTAATATTTCCACCAGCTTCAGTTCACTGGTTGAAATGCATTGAACTTATGTCATTTACACAGCAGAATTTGTACTTGTTCATTTGAGGGCATGGCATCATCCATTCACATCCATCCACATGATGCAAGATGTTTTAATTTTAAATTTTAAAGTTTCAAAATAGTGTATTGTATAGTAATAAAGGGCTATAGGTAGCCCTTGACTTACAACCACCCATTTAGTGTCCATTCAAAATTACAACAGAACTGAAAAAAGTGACTTGTGACCATTTTTCACATCACTGTTGCAGCCTCCCAATGCTCATGTTAATTCAATTTGAATGCTTGTCAAGTAATATGTACTTAGGACAGTTGCAGTGTCCAGGGATCAGGGATCACTGGGATACTCTTTTGAGACCTTCTGACAGGAAAAGTCAATGGGAAAGCTATTTGACCAATAAACAAATAATGACTTCTATGATATTCAGTACTGACACAAAGAAAATATGAATGTTCTAGAATACCATGTTCAGTATCACCTAGCTAAAAATATGCAAAATACATAATTTCTCTAAAACAGAAGATAAATGACAGACAGACAGACAGACAGACAGACAGACAGACACAGGGGTAGGCTGCACAGGTTTGGACGATCCTGTTGCTAAGAGTCTGCCCAGTTTGGTGAACTCCCAAATCCCACTCCTAGCTGGCCCAGCCCATCCCTGGCTGGCCCCTCCCACCCACCCCACCCCTCCCAGGAGTCTCCACACAGCCTGTTTTGGATGGCAGGTAAGTGCAGGGGCCATGTGGAAGCTCAGGGAGGGTGAAAAACGGACCTCCCAGAAGTATTGGAAGTCCAGAAATGACATGTTTCTGGCCTCTGGAGGACCTCCAGAGCTCAGGGAAAGCCATTTTCACACTCCCAGAGGGTCAAGGAAAGCCTCCAGAGCCCAGGGCCCCTCGCCATGGTCCAGGAGGCTGACTAGGCCATGCCAACCATGGTCATGCCCATGGTCAGGCAGAGAACCCATTGCTAAAATTTTTGGAGCCCACCCCTGGATGGATAGATAGATAGATAGATAGATAGATAGATAGATAGATAGATAGATAGATAGATAGATAGATAGAAGATAGTTAAATATATTTTTTTTGTTTGGAGTTTACCACAACTTCTTTGAAAACTTCAGAGGGGCTAGTTATTCGTATCTGTAATTCAGACATAAAAAGCATAATGAATGTTCTTCACTATTGTCTTTTAAATTAACAGTGTCAGCAGCGTAGCCATTAGGACAAAAATACAAAAGTATTATCTGCATATATTTAAACAGAAGAAAAAAAGTATAAACACATGTCTACAGGGTACTCAGGGAGATAATTTCAGTAATTAATTTTGAAATAGATACTTGATTTGAAGAACATTATTTTAACAGAGATAATCCTCTCTGTGATAAGTTAAAATTGAGGAACTCTATGCTTTAGTTAGCAATTATATATGTGGATTAGGCTTGATTATTAGTAAAAGTATTTATTCTACTGTTCTAAATAACAGTTTTACATAAATTTATTAATTTGCTATAATTTTACCACAATGCAATCTTATTGAATGGAAATTTACTTTAGTCTTTTCCTGTCCAAGAATAATAGATTACCTCCAGTGAAATTACAAGGAAAAAGATTATGCTAATTTTGGGCAGTATTCAAGGTATAGGTTAAGTGGTTATAGTTGTAGGAATTTTAATATTTGTGGATATTGCAATTTTAAAAGGTTTAAATGTATTTTTCCTTCTAAGGCAAGGAAATTTAACCATTTTGTGAACCTTTCAGACTAATGCTAGAGCACTATTCAAATTAATAATGAAATGCTGCAAGATAAGATGCTATTTTAAAATGTCATTTATGTGATTAGTTGCAATTCTACTCTTTCAAAACAAAAACATTAACATGCTTCATCTATTTAATTGTTTTTTAAAAAATTAAAATTGGAAGTCTGTTCTTCATGCAGCTAACCATGACCAACATTGTTTTTTCCTGTGAACGCACCATGAAGGTGCATGCTAGCAGGTATGACAGTCCCATTTATAATTATATATAATCAGGTCTGTTGAACTCTGATGGTACATAATAATTAAGACACACAAGTCATAATACTATAAGTAGCAACTTCATGAATACCTTATTTATAATAAGCATGTATCTTATCTGGGGGTGCAGATAACTAACAGTCTGAACTGGTCTCTCCACATATCATCCTTAGTGAAATGAGCAAATCAGTGTCTGCATTTCCTGTGTTGGGTGAGGTGACACATCTTTGTTCTTCTATCCTGGCCACTTTTTACAAAGGCACAACTGAGAGTGTTTTAACAAACTGCATCACTGTTTGGTTTGGTGGCTGCAATGTTTCAGGTAGAAAGTCCATACAGAGTGTGGTAAGGACAGCCAAGAAGATTATAAGAAGCTCACTTCCTGTTATTCCTGATACTGCTTATAAGCACTATGTGCTTAGAGATCAAAGCATTGTTACAGACCCACACACCCATTTCATGGTCTGTTTCTGTTGCTCCCTTCTGAGGAGATTTCAAGGTATTACTAGTAGGATTCTGTAACACCTCTATTCCCTATGCTATCTGTCTGGCAAACACAGGAGTTGTTTCCCTTGGCATGTATATGTTTACATCCAAACTAAACTCTGTTGTTTCGCTGTGCCATATAATATATATGGATATAGGCATAATTTTGTATTATTTCATTAACTTACGTTTATGTAGTATATATTAGAGGTAGAGACCCTTTGAGAGCTGTACGCAACAAAATTTCATTTTAATGTATGCAGATGAGCATATATTCAAAGTGACAATAAGGTTGGTCTAAGTCTTATAAGTGTGGTTTCCAAACTGAACCAATGTATAGCAACACAGGGTTATATTTTCCCCATACTTATCCAAAAGTAAAGCCTCTCTAATAATACTGGTCCGAAAGGCTTGCAAGCTCCTCTTTCATAATTTCAGAAGAATCATTATTTACAATCACCTTTAATCTGCTGTTGGTAGGCCTGTGTTGGTTATTTTGGAAATCTGGATATCACAATTAAATGATATATTTTTAACTATAAGTGAGAAATAAACCACAGTGCATTATTTGAAACTTTACCTGGCCTCTTTAACATGGGTATACCTAAATAATTCTGAGGCATTTAAAAATTAGATAAACACTACAAGATACAAAATTCAAAATTAGTTGAAATATTTGAGAGAATATTTAGTGATATATAGCTCAGACACAGACACAGAGACACACACACTCTCTTTCATGCATACAACCTAATACTTTATTAGAGGGAAAAGAGTAAAAGTGCAAAATAGACCAAGGTCAGCTAGCAATAATCAAGAAAGTAAGAAAGGAAAACACAAATTACATTAAGAAATCTGTAGATATTAAAGCACTTTATTCATACCTATATCTACATTAGTAAAATACGTCTTAAACTGTACATAATTAAAGTCCAGGAAACATACATATTCCCGAGCCAAAGATCAATTTTATAGTCCAATATAGAAAAAAATGATAATATAGTGCAAAAGGATGTTGAAACATGCTAGTAAGATAATGCTTAATATACAGTTTTGTTTCTTTGTTCAATTAGAATTATTTTAAAATATGTAGTCATGCACAAACTAAACATACTTCATGTTCTGAAGTACAAGTGTAATTGAATATAATATCTGTCATGACAATGAGAAGTGCCTAAATAGCAATTTTACATATAATGAATAATAAAAATGTACATCAGTAAAAAGCAAGATACTCATGGCACCAAGATATTAAAAGTACTGTTACACTCTGCATTAATTCTGAAAGTATAAAACCTTCCATACCACAAAAAATAGATAATTATAGTCAATTTGCTGTAATTGTTTCCAGTTTGGATCGTTCTTTTACTTTTTCTTCTGTTCGCTGTCCATGAATGGACTTCCAGAGCCTGAGAAAAATGCTTAAACATTGCTAAGCTAAACAATTTCTTTGTGCTGGAGACACTTCAGTATAAATTATCTTGAGCCTTATATATCATGAGTTCTGAATGTAAACGTGTCTCCTATTTTTTGAAAAATTGTAAACAACACTTGAAATGTAACAAATCGTTAATCCCCTGTTATACCAATGAACAGGTACTCCTTAAGAAATATAGAAGCAGAATTGTTACATGCCTTTGAATGGACCTCAGGTTCAAAAACTATTTACATAACCATCTAAATATACAAATGGAAGCAAGTAAACTGCAACATTAATAATTGGGAAATGATTAAAAGGGAAAGCAAACAGTGATTTTCAAGAATACACATCAAATGTTCTCATTTTATCTCATCTGAGGAAAATTTCCAAAGTTGTGTGCACAGTTTTCTTGTTTTAACGTCAGTTTTGTGATGTATTCTTTTTAAAGCCAAATTGCATTGGTTTCTATTAGAGTATATCTGCCACATTTATTTTTCCATGAAAATTTTCTACACAGAAACATTAAAGTCTGATGATAATAGGGAAAGACTAATCATTTTAAGTGAATGAATAACCAAAAATGGCATACTTCCCTGCTGGCAACCAAAAAAGAAAATAACAGTAATTCAGCAGGAATTGTTTTCTAAAGGAAAGGCCCACCATTTGATTTCATGTTCTGTCATAAGCTATACAGAAAAAGAGCTAGCTTGCCTTAGTGGTTAAACTGAGGAATTAGAAGCAGAAATATAATGAGCCCTAGTCCTTCCTTGGGCTAGTTATTGTCTTTCTCGGCTACAGCAAGTTATGGCTGGCAAGCCTCCTCTAAAAATTGTTTCCACAAATCTATAGAAAATTCTATGTTACAGGAATAAAGGTTGACTGTAAGAACAATAATACCATCCCTGTACTTTTTCTTTTCTCTCTCCCTTTCTCTCCATTTTCTCTTTCTGTCTTGCCTATATCCCTCTCAGAGGTGGTATTCAGCCAGTTCCAACAGGTTCCGGAGAACTGGTAGCAATAATTTTGACTGATTTGGAGAATACCACCTCTGATTGGCTGACAGCATACCCACGCCCACTAAGCCACACCCACAGAACCAGTAGTAAAAAAATATTGAATCCCACCATTGATCCCTCTCTAAACATCTCATATGAGAATGCAAACACTACAAAGATCTATAACATTTAAATCATTTTTACTTATCAGCTTTTGATGAATGGGTATCTGCAAGATGTATTTTAAGTGGTAGAGAACCACAGGGATTAAATTTATACTGAATGCATAAAATGAGTTTTTATGAGAATATCTATAATCTTTACCTTGATATCAAAAGTTTACGGGTTTCATGAATAGTCTTGATATCAGTAATATTGCATTGAAACAAAATTCCATGGTAACAAATGAGACATTTGAGGAGCAAATGATCAAATACAGTTTAGGAGGATGGAACTCTCCAGCAACAGATACAAACTTGGAAATATAAACTGTATAGAAAGAACTTTGGATTTATAGCTATAACTAGAAAATTGTAGGAAAATAATGACAAATATCACACTTTTTTTATTCAAGCTTACACTTTTGTGTTACATTTCTCTGTGAAAGAGTATAAATATACAAATGTGTATTGTGAATGCAAGGAGAGGGGTAATATATAGGTCATTTACTTCTATCACAAGTTTGTCTGCTAGTGTTGCAAAGTTGCTGCTGGAAACAGAGTATTCATAATACGTTGGATCAATGGTCATTGAAGAAAGTAAGAATGTTCTGAGTTGTTTCCAAAAGAAAGAATGAAGTCCTGAATGAAGACAGATAGTAAAATATCAAGGAGGTGAAAGCAGTCTGTTCCAGCTTGCCATTAGCACTAAATGTATGAGAATAGAGCCTCTAATCCACTGTGCGTGCACATGCATATGGATTACTCTGCTTCTAATGATGAATAAGAATGTTTGTCCATCCTGTTTCAAAGAGATAGGCTGTTTTTGGCTCTGAAATCAGGATGTCTTTTATTTCATCTCTCTCTTCTCAAAGATATACCTGACTGATGCTGTCTGGAAAGGAAAAATGAAGGACAGGCACTGCATTATTTGGCAGAACACATGAAAAAGTGAGGAGATAATTGATGGTGATGGTGTTTGCATGTTTGCGAATTAAATTATCATTGAATTATTCCTTATTCATCATGGAGAGAGATACAAATAAAAACAAAGCATTTAAAATATACCTTCATATAGGTTATTAAACAATTGGTTTGAATTTTTTTTAATATTTTCTTAAAGAAATGAAAAAAAGTATGAGGTATTTTCTGCATGAAGACTTCTAAAAATTATAAAGTGCAACCGTTTTTTGTTTCAAGATTATTAGAGATAAGAAATGTTTATGAGATTTGTTTATCAATAAAGGAAAGTATATGTAGCTCAGAGTTGTGCTGTTTTTTTGCAGATACTTCATTACCCAGACTAGGAAACATTATCAATGCACAGATTCATAACATCTCACTTCTATAGACAATTGACATATTGCTTAGGTGGTAATTACTTTTCTAGGGTTACATGCTGATTAAGTTATATTCTTGACATTCATTTCTGTTTTGATTATATCCATTCCACAACATAATTTAAATTTGATTACTGATTTTAAGTTGCAGCAAGGGATTTTCCAATGGAAAAATAAACAGCAAGATGAATTTAATAGTGAATGCAATTACTCAGAAGACTACTGGTCTCATGTTCACTGAATGTGCTCAACTGGAGACTAGGTAGCCATCTGTCAAACAACCTTTAATTTATTTTAATCCTATAATGAGCAGGGGGTTGATGTCCTAAATGTCCTTTCTAACTGCATGATTCCATAATAATACAGTTTTGGAAAGTATTACAGAAATTACTGGAAAGGTTAATGTATAAATCCTATACAATATAAAGTTTTATTTTTTCCAGAAATGTTGATATCCTAGGTCCATCACAGCCCAGTATTAATTCTAAATTGCAAAGCTAAAACCACCAAGCCACACAATGAAAGAAAAATCTTTTATATGATCATAGAAAGGACTTTTGTCCTTTCCAGATAAAATCCAATGTTAAAATATTTTATCAAAATGTGAATGATGAATGGCTAAAAAGAAATATATTAATATTAGAAGCATGTGTTATGCCTATCATTTTCCTATCTTAATGATTTTCATTGATTTGCCAATTGTTAAAAAGCAATGAACACAGATCTTCAACTCTGCTGCTGTAATACTCAGGCAGCTTTATGAAACAACATCAGCTAACGAAGACATCAGTCGAAGCAGATGGCTATTTAGCATTTATGCATATCTTACCATATGTTTGGAAAGTTGAAGGAAATATCATTTTTTAAAAAATGTATCCACAATTATACTAAATTTTCTGAAGATGTGTATGAACAGCTCTAAATGTACAACTGATGTAGGAACACAGACACATAGAAAGCTACCTTACACTGACATTAAGAAGGTGTGCAGCTAAATATGATCGACACCACAAAATAAACTCAAAATATTAATGTGGTATATACATATACATGCCAGATTGTTCAAATGATCTAAAAGATGGTTCAGAAGGCATAAATACAGCGCCTTTTTTAAAAGCCTTAAAGCAGCCAGATCTCTTTTTTAGGTTTATATGGCAGATTGGAAGGTCACACAGATATCTCACTATGCTTATAAATTCATTTTTTTTCTTTCTTAGAATGCAAAATAATTGTGGATGCAAAACCAATGTGCAAGCCTGAACAACAAAAATATGATTGCTTTAGGAATTTTAAAAAAGAAACAATATATATGTTGTTCCTTGTGTCTGAATCAGCTTTCAAATTATGTGTATACTTAACACAGAAACATATATTAGTACATATAATAATAAATATAATCGGGATATAATAATGGAAAAAATCTATAATGAAATATTAAAATAATTTTAAAGAGAGAAAATATTCCTTCTTGTTTTAGCCAGCTCTTCAGAGACAATAAGGACTGAAGCATAACATGAGGTTTCATCAAATGTAACTTTAGGAAAATATAATATTTTCAAAGAAAAAATAGATTTACCAGATTTTTAAAAAATAAAATAAAATTAGCCTGAGAGCTTGAGCAATTTTCACTATACTTTAGAATGTTCAGTTCATTAAGAGAAATCTGTAACTTTTCCAAACCTTGGATTTTCCAAACATGATATGCCTCCCTCTGGAAATTAATTGCTGTCCCTTTCCCAAATTATTGAATAAAGATGTAAAAAATGTATATGTTTCAAAAATAATTTATTTTCCATGAAATTTTACCAGTTAGATATGTTCAGAGACCTGAGAATTTTAAGGACAGTGCGAACTATGGAACAGATAGAGCAGATGCCAACCAGTGCAGGTATTATAAAAGATTTTCAGAAGAGGAAATTACATGGATCCTCTCAGGATTTAGTATGCAACAGGAAGCCTGGATAAAAGAGACCTCCTGCAGTCCCACAAACCTTGACTTATCGGTTGGATATGGATAAATGGAATTCTTAGCATGTGTGTCACCTGGTGCCGATGGGAACAGAATTTTGGTTATTTGCCAAAATTCTTTGGTTATAGTTTCAATATTTTAGTGAATGTACTAATTCATCTCATTCTTTTCTGCCACAAAATTCACTGGTTTTTAGCTGACTGTCATTTCTTAACATATACTATATCTACCTTCCAAGTTCTGATTCCTTGGAATGTCTGTAGAAAGCAATAAAGAATAATTGTAAATCATCTGAAATGGATGCTCACAGATGGTTTCAATTGACAGAAGGACATTGTTTGTACAAGTTTTACAATGTCTGGATTTAAATGATTAACCTTCCTGAAGTTTCTGGGCATAAGACATGTCAATATACCCTTTAAGCTTGTCACCCTAAGTCCAAATAGCTACATCTCCACTTCAAAATGGGGGGGGGGGGGGGGATTAAACTTCCATTTTATTTTTTTTCTTTCAAAAATAGCCTTGGTGGTGCAGCGGACTAAAGTGCTGTAATGTAGCACTT
>JANHFR010010214.1:144215-154418 GCA_032468015.1 Mimophis mahfalensis | reverse complement strand
TGGGTGGGGGTTTTTTGGGGGGGTTGGAAAAATTTTTAAAATGTATTTGTAAAACACAATGCCTCTAAAATGTATTTGTAAAACATAATGCCTCTAAGCAATTCCATCATTAAACTCGGAGAGAAACAAAATTCCAAAATCAAGCCTTTCTAAACACCGTAATTTTTCATGTTCTAAAATAATGTCTACTCATCGGGATAGCTCTTTGACTAGAGACACTTATTTGGGTGATAGTTATTATTGGTTTTAAAGCTAATGTACTATTTCCTGAGACAATATTATTAAATAATGTGGTTCTTTTCCTTTTTAATTGAGATCTTCTGCAATCAGACAAACGGACCATTTAACAAAATGTCTCATTTTGTTATAATTTTTCCTCTGTACATATAACTTGAAAGCTCACTGGTATCTTAGCCATGAGTACCATTTTTATGCCACTTTATTAAAATGGTTTTGTATTAGAATTTCTGGCACTTTTTAAAAGTGTATGTACACTATAGCTAAACAGCACAAACAGTAAGTGAGACTTTGCAGAAATCTTGAATGTTTTTATTTTCAGTAGACCATCACAGCTATTTTGGTCAGATAATAATGAGAGCCATAATTGATGCAATACTGCCATTGGCTATAATATGGATTTCTGCTTCAAGAACTAAAAATTAGTTTCAAGAGTTAGGGAGAAATGGCTGTGCTTAATATAGATTCTGCTTCAATACTGATGGCATCCTGGCTTGTTTGTGGTCTTTTCGGCTTTCATCACCACATCCATAATATGAGTTTTACATGTCACTCTCAATATCCAGTTACACTCCATGTATATTTGCTACACTTGTATAATAGCTTGTGGTCTGGAAAGAGGACTTACATTTGCATTTTGCTTTATTCTTTAACATGTTATGTAAAGCACAGAGGGAATAAGCCATTCTTTCCTGACTGTTGAGTTCGGCTGAAATTGTGGGTTGTTTCATGAAATGTTTCTCCATAAAAAAACCCAACAACAACCTTTTCTGTTTCATGAAGTTGGATAAGCTTTTCTGCATGGTTGATCCCATATGAGTGCTATAGAAATAAATCACCCTTTGGCATGCACTCAAACTTCTCTTACACCCCTTGTTCTTTTTTTTTTTAAGTCAAGTTTTATTTGTTTTACATGTTACATGAAATCTCATTCTGAAGGGTGTGTTGCCTGGTTCACATAGTTTATATCAAAATAACATTCAACCTTGCTTATTCATTCTAAATTAATAAAATCATTTAGACAACAAGCCTAACAATCATACATTCTAACTGTTAACATTGTAAATCATTTCTAGGAATGTTTTATAAATCATTAATTATTCTCATATCTTAATTCAATAATAGCTTATTTAGGCCATCAACATGGCTTCATCTTATATTTACATTTACAAAATTCCTTAAATTGATTATAACTTGCATATTATTATGTGTCTCTACAACATCTAGTAATCCTAGCCACATAACATATCTAAAAAAATTCTAATGTATTACATCTAATCTATTAATTTTCCCCATTAGTAGTAACATAACAATCATTGTACTTAAACTATCAATACAAATATCATTTGTAATGATAACATACATATATTCATTCATATTCATTTTCAATTTCAATTTCAACATTCACATTACTATTTCTCATTTCTACTTTGCAACCAATGGTAAAGTGTTCCCCAAACCTCATAATATTCTGATTCTTCTTTCTCCTTAATAGCCAAAGTTAATCCATTTTTGCACACTCCAATTTTTTTTTTAAGTAAAATTATCTTCTGATGGTATTTCTTCATTTTTCCAATGTTGAGTAAATACTATCCTTGCTGCTGTAAGGACATGGATAATTAAATAAGCATCTATTTTACTAACCATATCCCGCAAGATTCCCAACAAAAATATTTCAGGTTTCCATTCAATATATTGCATAGTCATTTCTTCCAACCAGTTTTGTATCTTCAACCAATACTTTTTTTGCTTGACCACACATCCACCACATGTGATAAAAAGATCCAGTTTACTCTTCCAACATTTAGCTGATTTATCTTTAAACATCTTAGCTATTCTCACAGGGGAGAAATGCCACCTATAAAACATCTTGTACAAGTTCTCCTTATATTCTGTTGACATAGTCAATTTATAACTTCTAGTCCATAATCTCTCCCATTTGTCCATTTCTATACTATAACCATAATTCTTTGCCCAGACAATCATTATATCTTTAACTTGTTCCTCCATGAGATTATACTCTAAAAGGTAACTATATACCCTCTTAATCAGTTTTTCATCTTTTTCCAACAAAGTCCTATCTAACTGGGTCATACTCTGGTGGAAACCAAATAGCTTAGCATTCTTGTCATATCTTGACTGGATTTGAAAATATACAAACCAAGTTATATCCATTCCCTGTTTTTCATTTCAGCTCTAGTTTTCAATTCCCCTTTTTCATTCAAAATGTCTTTATATCTATAAATATCCTCATCCTTTTTCAAATTCAAAAAAGCAAGTGCCTCCAACTGTTGTATGTATATGTGCATTTGGACAGATAAATATGAAATGTGTGTGCATTCAAATAAACATTGGAAAAGAACAATCCTTAAATAGCAGAAAAAATAAAGATTAATAAATTTGGGTTTTTAAAATATTACAAGTTATCATACAAAAAAAATAGTTCTTTTATAAAGTAGATGGTGCCAATGATGATGATTTAATAGAAATTAAAGTAATGAAATAGTGAAAAAAAATTAGTAACAATTGTAGATGAGTTGGATTTGGGATTTCATTATTTAATTTTCATATGAGCAAAATTTATTTTCAGCAACATCTGCAAATGTTCTGCATATAATGAAATGTGTGAGAATATTTTTTCCCTACCAATTTGCAGGATTCTAGTATAACAGCACATTTCTACAAAACTGTGAAACACCTAATCCTGATTCATGTACTTGAAATTCATAAAAGCATTGTTTTTCTTGAAACCCAGAAATACCAGAAGTTCTGAAATGGGATTTAAATACATCCTTTTCAGCGATTCCTTTCCATGGAATTATTTATTATTTCCTTATTTTCTAAACTAAAGAAAGTCTACATTTTTATTTATAGCAACTTGTTAATATGCTTCAGAATCACAAAGTGAAAACAAATTTCAGTTCTCAAGCTGAGAGATGAGAAAACAGAAAACAAAGCAGCAAAATCCTAATAGCAAAGAGAAAGGGTGAGCATGTTCTCTCTTTGTTTTCTTGCATAAACATGAAAAATATGGAGGTTGTTTCCAGTGCTCTGACATGCTCCAGTGAAAAGAATTTTGTTCTGCAAAGAGCGCACTGCATTGTGCGTATCAAAGTTAACCAGAATATCTTATTTTAAAAGATACATTTCAAAACACTAAAATTGTGCAGCACACATAACTATCTTGTGAACTGAAGAATTACAGAAACAAGCAAACAAACAAAAGCCTACTTTAGCATGCCAACAGAGAATATGGGGCCCATAGATTATTTGGAGACTAGATTATATCCCTATCTGACATATATTTTCAGCATAATTCCACTAATTACTGATGACACTAACTAGAAATTCATTCTAATGAACAAATACAAACAGTACTAAATACTACGTTAATTAGAAAGGAATAAATAACCAAGATCTGTTCAGAAGTTTACTTTTCAAAACAAAAATAACTACACTAGATAGGATCTACAATATCATTACTTTATCATTTATCAGCAATGAATGTTAAAGCAGGGAGCCCCAACACCCGGGCCGCAGCCCACTACTGGGTCACAGCCTATTTGGAACCAGACCACACAAGCTGCAGGCAGGCAGGCAAGGGAATATGAAGTGAACACTTGTGTGCATATTCCACTTGTACAAATGGAGCTGTGCAAACCCACACCTTTCACTCACAGAACCATCCCCTCTCCCTTTCCCTCTGTGCTGGACCACCAAGCCAGAAAGGGGACCACTGGATTAAAGAACAAATAGTCAAAACTATGCTGCAGTCTAACATTTGGTAGAGAAACTTGAAAATATATTCAGTATGCTATAATGTATCTATGCATACAATAAAACAGCATAAGCAATGACATTCTGTGGAAATTAAAGTTGGACCTTGCAGAAGCAGGATAGGAAGAGTATTAAAGCTTTTGAATTTTGCTATTGGAGATGACTCCTGAGAATACCATCGGGAACCAAGAGAAACAAATCAATCTGGGGTTTTCACTCAAAGCAGAAATTTTACCAGACTATTATCATATTTTAGGCACATTATGCAAAGACTCCAATTTTCTGGAAAAACTTGATAACAGGAAGAAAGAGAAGAACAGAAGAGCAGCAAGGTGGATGGGTTCAGTGGTGATGTATGTACCATTGGAAGACCAAGTGAGGATTTACTATGGAGAAAATCTATATTGTCTTTAAAATAAATCGGAATCATTTCCCAAAAATTTACAGTTCTCATCCATCTTGAAGTTAAAATAATACTTAATGGTTGCACCATAAAACTTCTTGCAGAAATTGTTGAAGATTTTCAAGAATATTTGTGACTTGTGTGCCTGGTTCATTTAATCATTTGTATTTCCTGCTTGATACCAAAGTTATAGAATGTTAACATCCAGCCTGATAATCTAAATAAAATTCCAGGTTCATTCCATTTGTAAAAAATCTTACTGCATGGTAATATCAAAACAAAACTAACTCTGAGATTCCCAGACACCAGTTCATAGACTTAATAATTTATTCCAAACCTCTCATATAGTCCATGTAAACAAGTTCACTTTGTTATGGGAACTGTCTGCTTCAACTCCACATCTGCCATGATGCCCTTGAAAAGGTTTGAGGCTGTTAAAGTCTTCAGTGGAATCGTTTTGTCTCTCCACCTAATCCATTTTAAAGCAACACTTCTCCCTCCTTGCTCTGTTGAAGCTGAAAAGAAGAAGCATGTAGCTGTCAAAGTTTCATACTTGACACAGATCTTCAAAGTTGGTTATCTTTGTCTTATTACCTGTCCCTCAAACAGCTAACAAAATATCAAGAGACTGATGGAGTTGCTTTATAACTACCTACTGGTAATGATAGTTTCAAGCAAGTAGTAAAGAGTCATTTGCTAAAGAATCTGATATGACAATATCCTTACCTTCATTTTTCCAGAGCATAAAATGAGCAAACAACAAACAGGTTAATGGAATAGTTTAGTAGTCTCTCTAATGTAGTTTGTCATCTAGATTATTGCAGCAAGAAATGTTCATGACAATCTTGTAGTGTCTTTTAAAAATTGACTGTGATGTTAAATAACTGGTGCAACATGTTATCATGAAAATAACACGATATTGCTTTTGTTGTGATGTTATCTAACAAGCACAAAACCCACATTTTTATTATGATGCAGGTGTTCTATTTTTAAATATAAGTCAGGTAACAGCCTGAGTAGAATTGTTGGAGAGAACATGCAGAGTTTTTGAAAAAGCTGTTCATGTTTATCCACTCTCAACACAATATATGACAAATAAAACATAATGGTACTTGTCTGTTCCATACATTTAAGTTAACTTAAATGGAATGTAGGTTAATAATATACAAATTAAGAGGTACATAAGGTACCTCTTATGGTACATAAGGTGCATAAGGTACCTCTTAAGAGGTATAATTTAATATTATAGCTATAATAAAATACCCAAAATGCAAAGGCAGTGTTGTAAATTGCATTTGTTACTCCAATATTCTAAATGGCATTTGTCTTTTCCATACATTTAACTTAAATTGAATAAGGACTAATATATAGTTGAAAATGTAAAAATAATTGTTATAGCTAATAATAACGAAGAAAAATAATCATTATAGCCAATAAAATACCTAAAATGTCAAGTTAACGTTGTAAATTTAAACTGAGTTTACCAAACTAATACCTGATTATATCAATGGCTATGGCAATATTAACGTATTGCAAAGCCCTATTATAGATAGTCCATGACCTGTAACCTTTTGTTTAGTGACCATTTAAAGATACTGAAAAAAGTTACTTACAGCCAGTCCTCACACTTATGATTGTCATAGCAATCTCATAGTCATGTGATCACAATCCAGGCACTTGACAACCACTTGCATTTAGAACATTTATAGCATTTTTGGGTCCCAGACAGCTTCTGGCAAAGTCAATGTGGAAAAAAGCAGAGATGGTCACCAGTTGTAATCATCTGATGTCTTATTTAGTGATAATAAGTATCTAATATAATCATAATTCTGGTTTATTGGTTAATTTTCATATCCTTCTAACTATAGAATTAGAATGCCTTGCTAAACAGTTTAAAGAACTGTCCTCATGACATCTTTATTCTCAAAGTATTCCCACGTTATTTTTACCCATTCAACTCTTTTTTCTGTCCCAACACAAGTTTTGCTGAACAATCTACAATACTGGTAAGGGTTGGGATTTGTCTAGCTTCAACTGGCCCTGAGAGTAGAATGTAGGAGAGAGAAGGAATAGCCAACTCTTCACCAACCACAATGACAATGTACAGAGAATAAATCAGTGTAATAGTGATACACTTCCTCCACTACAGAAGTTAATGTTCATGATCCTTGCAATAAAACCTTATTTTAATAACCCTTATAATACACATTTACTTGGAGACACAATACGTCAGTGTCTGGTACAGAACAATTTGATCATTTCAGCTTATAGGATAACACTGTCAAAAATTATTATAGGATGTTAAAAAAAAAAAGAAAATCTATTACACCGAACATACAGACCTGAGCCAAACCAATACTTTTATCCTAACTATGGAAGTATTTGTTTTCCCTTAGTTATGAAAATCTAATCTCTCTGTTTGCTTAGCAAAGCAATGGACACAAGAAGCTTCCTGGAACTTATCCTGGAAATATGTTCATGGTCTTCCAGCAATATTTCTCTGTTAATTTAAGCCTACAAGATATTTATGCATAACAAACATTCAAATCCTGCATGTATAAAAGTATTCACTTCGTATTTTCTTCTAGTAAAATGCTGGCAGAACTGTTATAGTGCTAGTAACAAATAAACTTAAAATTATTTTTTCTTTAATATCTGGGTATCAGGATACATGTTACTGCTCAATCATGCTTTGACTCACAACGTATGCAGGCACCAGTATGACATCATGGAAATTATACAGAACACTCTCAAAGTTAACCCCTGTGACTCTTAGATGGGTAGAACCCATTCACTGTTGTTCTGCAAGTTTGTTAACATGGGGTTTGCTTGTTTAAATTGTGAAGGGAAAGGGAAAGTTCTTTCAACACAGAGACCTTTGCTCCTTCTAGAACACAGGTGTCAAACTTGCAGTATCATGTTGCTGTCAAGTGACATTTTGCAATGTTTTTCCCTTCACAGAGCTGAGGTGGACGTGGCCTTCATGTGATGCATCCAGCCAGCAGGCCACCAGTTTGACACCCCTATTCTAGAACATTCACTTCACTGTTTAAGGCCTTCTAGCATGTGCTGCCCACAGTCCACTTCAAAGGCCATATGATACTTATATTTGTCGAAATCTATGTTCCTTGCAGCTTCCAACTCTGGCAATCATGGTCATACAACGTGGCTAATCAGTCTCATGTGGGTTCAAAATCTTACTTTTGTTTCATTCCTTCCTGTCTGCCAGGCTGCCTTTCTGTTTCTTGCTTTCCTGTTTCTAACCCTCAAAAAGGACCCCAAAGCATGGTCACTCTTTTTTCTGCCAGGCAAAGTATTCTCTTCTTCAGTAAAGGTCCTTAAATCTCTATGATGGTTGTCTCCTAAGAAAAGAAGTCATATGAGCTGCTCTTTTGAAAAGGAGCAATTAACAATGAGAGTTATTTCTCATAGTAATAACAACAAAGGAAGTTACCTAACTAATGTAGGATGACTTCATAATAGAGGAAGCCTCCTTCCCTCTGCTCTGAAAAAGTAAAAGAGGAAATAGGCAAGAGATTCCTTCATACAACCACACTGAATGCTTGTGTTGCAACTATTACCTAAACCTACATCTTCCTTCTAATGAACGAGGGCATTTGGGGGTGGCAGGGAAAGAAATAAGAATGTAAACACTTTGCTTCCTTCTAATAAAAATAATAAACAAAATAGTTATATTTTTTATCTCTGTCTCTTGATGTTAATCAAGATAATCTTGAATGTATTAATCTGATAAATATAAAGTATTGAGTTGAATATGAGTACCTCAGAATGCTAGTTGATGGTTTTTACACTTTTTTTAAAAAAAGGTTGTGAATATACTTACCCACAACAATCCTGACACTGGTGACTCTGATCTTGATTTCCACTTATTAAAGCCATAGAAACAGTGAATAACTGGCCCGCGGTGCCTCTGCCAGTAAAAATGGAGATTGGGAGGGTCATACTCACAGCGACCCTGTTTTCACCCGTGGAGGGCTAGCAAAACAAACTAAAAGCAAAAGAAAAGAAAAGGAGACATGTTTTGCATTTGAGCATCGAAGAAGGGACAGGAAAGGAAAAAGGGAAAGAGGAAAGACAAATTACAAGAAGGAAAGATGGGAAAAATCCAAGGAAAGGTCCCCCCATCCAGTTTGGTGTCAGCCCTAATTCTTTCCTAGCCCTGAAAATTCTGGCAGTTGGAGTTCATAGGTTGTAAAGACAGCATAGGTACTTTAAAACTGCTGGGGGCTCCATTTCTACTTGTCCTAAAGCAGTCAGAGAAAGCCCAGAAAGAGGTTCCCCAGGTGGAGCACACAGCCCAAAGACCACCGCTCTCAGCCTTGTGCCCAAGTCCACTGCCCACCCTGCCACATGCCCTCGCTGATGCCCTCCCTCGATAGAAGAAGGCAAACCCCCATCTCTAATTCTCCAAGACCTGTCTGTAATTCCCAAGATCCCCTGCAGACATTGCCAGGAGTTACTGGGATGAAATCCCTTTGTCAGCTCCTGTTTTTCTTTCTTCTTTTTAATTTCATTTTTCATTTTTATTTTTTTAATTTCCCCTTCATGGGCCTGCTTTGAGCTCCATGGGCCCCAGAACAATGTATCAGTTGAACCCTCCTCTCCTCGGGCCTGGTTTCATTGTTCTGTAGACTTTTCACTGAGTGTTCTTGTCCTTAAGAAGCTTTCAAAAACTTTTCTTCTCACCTCCATAGGTACCATTAGGAAATAATTTGAGCTACACCATATGCATCTTCTTTAAGTTGTCAGGAAAAATAACTAAACAGTACTGAATCATATTAAGTCTTTTAATCATTTAAGTCATTTAAGTCTTCAAGATATCATCCAGGGAAGAATTTTGAGAAATCATCAGGATGCAATAGAATGAAATTTGCAATTATTAATTTGGACATTAAAATACCAGAAAGTGTTTGATGATACTAGCAATTTTTTTCTGGTCCATGCAAATTTGTCATCTATTCCTAGTTAAGTACATTTAAATATCAACAGCTAATTATAATAGCATTTGCAGTGAATAAAAAAGAAAAAAATCCTCCAGGCTTAAAGTAGACTTCTTCAGATTCATATATCAAATGTATATTTTTTCTTAAATCTGAATTAGTATGTAACTTATAAATACTGTTAACAGTAACATTTCAAGTTAAATACCCATTTATATATCCGAACCATATTATGCACATTTTGTTTTTTTTATATCATTTGTGTCTGTCAACATCCATTTAAATTTAATTATATAGCTGATTTATTTTAAAAATGTGCATAATAGTCTATTTTTGAATTAAAATGATTTGCTTTTTATTAAATGTATTTTGATCAGAACTCAGGTAAGATTTTGTACTGACTACTTTAGAAAATATGAATGGGAAAAAAAATCAAACTTTATTACTTCACTATCTTTAGGGAAGTCCAACTGAGTGATGCTTAAACAAGAGGTTTGATTTTGGGCTAAGAACTAGTTATTTGGGAAAGTCAAATCTTTTCTTAATTCTATTCATAATGAGGACCAAGTCTCTACAGAACCCTTTGGGGTTACTTCAAATTGCAGTACAAGCTTAAATGAATGTATGTTGCAAGTTAAGAAAGCCAACCAAGACAGAGTGGCTGTGGTTTGTGGCGTCGTGGGGCTCCCAGGTGGAGGTTCCATCGCTGCGGTTTGGGGATGAATTTTTGCCCCCTTCCCAGCAAGCGCGCAATTTGGGTGTCCTCCTGGATTCTCGGCTGTCATTGGAAGATCATTTGACGGCCGTGACCAGGAGGGCCTTTGC
>JANHFR010010214.1:88387-99459 GCA_032468015.1 Mimophis mahfalensis | reverse complement strand
AACAGAGAATATAAAAGTTAAAATAAATTAAATTCGACACGCCCAGACATACACAATAAAAATAAAATAAAATCCCCACCCTCAATCCAGACCAGCTAATGTGAAGAGCCAGGTCTTCAACTCCTTTCGGAATGTACAGAGGTCAGGGGCCATCCGCAGGTCCAATGGAGGCTGGTTCCACCAAGTGGGAGCTTCTACAGAGAAAGCTCTCCCCATAGGCGCTACCCAATGACACTCCGAAATCGGCGGCACCTGGAGGAGGCCCTACCTATGTGCACGGACCGGGTGGTGGGAAGCTGGCAGCAGGTATCCCTCAAATATTCCGGATATTTGCCACCACCACCATCTTCTATTCCTTGTCTACAACCACAATGCCTGTTTTTTTAGCCAGTACCTGCTTCTCTGTCTGAATATGGGAGTCTTAGCCTTTTTGTTCTCCACAACCTTCAGTAGAATCTCTGATCTAGAGTTGGGAAGGTCTAGCTCACACTGTGTGTAAATGTTCCTGTACACAATGCCAGCTCCCTGGTTGTACCTCCAAGTGTATGTTGTTCTTGCCCGCATCTTACACTCTGCCACTACGTATTGGTCTGACTCTGAGGGCAAACTGCATAGTCTGTGATTTTGGTACTGTAGTCCCCTGCTTCTATTTACCTGGTGCTTAGTGACTGTTCATTAGTGTTTCATTGTACAGTGTTTCAGCTACCTTTTAGTCTAGTCGTTTACAACTACTGGTAGCTTTTCCAATGTCTGCCATCTCAGCTGTCTGTTGATTGTACATTCCATGCAGGCCTTGTCTTGCCATGGTATATCCTTTGGTTGATCTTTTTCCCATGTCTGCTGCTACACCAGGCAGTCTCTCAGCAGCTCATCTTTGGGTGTAATCTTACTGATATTCTCTTGGATGATTCATCCAGGACAGTGGCTTTGACATTCACTAGATCTCACCCACCCATACAAAGCAACAGTGAGCACCATGCATCACTTTGGTATATGCCACACTTGATGACCACTTGTGTGAACTGTCCTGAGTTGACTCCCAATATTAACTTCCATACTCCCATTGAATTATTGACTTCTTAGTATCCTTTGTACAGCTCCAAGCATTCACAGATCTGTGTGCATTTTGTCATAGGCTTTCCTATATTAATTAAGGCTGTGCTCAAATTAATCTATATAGACCTTGAATCCTGGGCAACTGCTCTATTTATGAGAAACTAATGTTTTGAGCCTCTGGTGTTGTTTCCAATCCCTTTATGAGCCATGTTTATGTACTAGGCCATTCGATTTTGTAGTTTGTTGGCTATGATGCCTTGTAGAGGTTTCTACATGTAGGGGTTCAGATGATTTATCAGTAATTTGTTCATGCTGTTTCCTTGTGGAGCCTTTCATGATTAGCACAATCCTCCCATGTGCTAGCCAGTCTGCATGAGAATCTGCTGCTATCAAATGGTTCATTTGTGTTGTTAGGTATTCACGTAGTGTTGTTAGTTTCTTTAACTAGTAGATGTAGATAATTTCTGAGCCAAGGATTGTCTATCTCTTCACGGTGGGAAAATTTGGGGCAGAGAGAATAATAATAAAGGTGGGATTTAAAAAAAACTGAATATATATATTCATACAGTATATATACATATGAATCTATGTATATGTATGTATGTATGTGTGTGTGTGTATATATACAGATACATGTATATATATGTACACACAGCCAGAAAGCGGGTGGTGGTGGAGTGTTTTCAACAATACCATGATTATTTCACTTGGTTTCACTCCCTCTTGATTGCCTATGGTTTATTTACTTATATATGGGTATTTGCATTGAAAGATGAAAGTTAAAGTTTATATTTATCCCATCAAAGAGCTAATGGTACAAGAGCAGCCCATCAGCATCACAATGGCTGTTCTTTCTGATTGTTCCATAAAGCAATTTCATCCAACCCGCCAAGCAGCAGGAAAAAACTGCAGCAATTTTACACACTGCTTCAGACGTTCCCATATCTCTCAATCTGACATGGGCCAAATGGGAGATAAAGGATGTAAAGTGTGGGATACAAAGTCTCAGCTGCTTAGGCAACTTGGAGTGTCACAAGGTTAATGTTTTTTGCACACAGGACGTTGTTGGGATTCATGGCAGAGGATTTAAGACAAATGATTTGCTGCATTGAAAGCAGAAGGGAAAGCATTTGAAAAGAAGAAAACAAGACTTTGGTATAAAATGAGGCCTACTCTAAACAAGCTATTTCGAATAATGATGAGCCATTGTTTTTGTTCACTGGGAAGGGGAAAAAGTCATTTCACTCCTAACGTAATCCAACAGTATGTTCCACACACATAAAAGGCAAAATCAATAGAACCAGATCAGAGAGTAAAGCTAGTTTCAGATGTGATTTTGCCTTACTTTCCCAGTATTTCTGCAGAATTATTCATTTTTGATAACATAGTAAAAATTGAAATTAGTAAGAAATTTTTGCTTAGAAGCTTGATGTGTCATAATACATGAATTAATACTTGCATATGGAACTCATATCAGTGCAGATGAAGAGCTTCATGATGTTCTCAACGTTATATGGGGTATGTAAAGGTAAAGGTGCATGTTAGTCATTCCCAACTCTAGGAACCAGTGCTCATCTCCATTTCAAAGGTGAAGAGCCAGCGCTGTCCGAAGATGTCTCCATGGTCATGTGGCCAGCATGACTAAATGCCAAAGGCACAAGGAACACTGTTACCTTCCCACCAAAGGTGGTCCCTATTTTTCTACTTGCATTTTTGCATGCTTTCAAATCGCTAGGTTGGCAGAAGTTGGGACAAGTAAGGGGAGCTCACTCTGTTATGTAGCACTCAGGATTCGAACCTTCAACTGCCAACTTTTTTGATCGACAAGCTCAGCATCTTTGCTACTGAACCACCACGTCCCTTATTGGGCATATATCTTGCAATAAATGAAGAGAATAATATGCATGACTGGCAACACTGGACAGAAACAGCATGATGGGGACAATGATACAATATATGGCATCTGAGCACTGCAGAATCTGATAGTAATGTGGTAATATCTCTAGTGGAGGAATTGAATTTTCAACATATTATGAAGGATTAAGTTTTGTATGAAAAATATTTGTTTGGTTTAAAACATTATGGTACAGATTTAATTTTTTCAAAAGTGAAAGAAAATTTGACTCTGAAAGCTTAACAGCTTTGTTGCTGAATTTTACTGTTGCACTATTTGGAAGGGGCCAACTTTGGCAACTGTAAAACCAATAAAGAGTTCATGATTCCCTTAGACAAAGATGGGCAACAAGGCCCCCTTTACAACCTGTGAACTTCAATTCCCAGAATTCCTAACACAACTATAATTCAGCCATGAAGTCCACAGGCCATAGGCTGAAACATATGCAGAATGGTTGCATGAATTGAATATGTCTAGTTTAATGAAAAGAAGGACTAGGGGTAACATGTTAGCAGCGTTGCAATATTTGAGGGGCTGCAACAAGAAAAAAATATTCTCCAAAGTATCCGACTGAAGGACAAGGTGGAATAGATGGAAACCAATCAAGGAAAGAAGCAACCTAGAACTAAGAAAAAAAATTCCTGATAGAACAATTAATCAGTGGAATGACTTGCCTCCAGAAATTGTGCCTGAAGTGGTATAGGGTTTCCTGCTTAAGCAGGAAATTGCATTGATCACATGTTTTTGATTACAATAACTAGCACTAATTCTCATAAACCATCAGAAAGCCAGTGGAGATTTTTATGTTTTACATGTAGATAACCACTCCAGAAATTATATTAAAGTCATATTATGCCATGATTATCATTTGATACTAGTCTAATTTGAAACTAAAGTTAAAGTCATGTTAGATATTTTATATATATTTTTTCTTTATGTTCTGAAATATAAAATATACTTGGATTAATTTAAAGGAAAATCAAAACACATGGTCCACTTAAATAGTAGAAGATAGGGTTATAGAAACAGATACAATTTTTACAACTTTTTAATATTTTTTGTATTAGCATGTATTTTATTCTGATTAGTGGATGCTAAAGATTTACAAACAAGGGACAGATTGCCTGGAAATTGCATATAGTTTCGTAAGGTTTTTTTTCTACTGTTGTTGTTATTCTATCTTTTTTATAATGTACATGTTTTAAAATTATTTTTCATTACCACTTTGATTGTTTAATCATTTTAATTGTAAGACTTTGCATATTAAAGTTAACAACTAGATGTTACTGTCATGCTGTAAAAACAACTGCAATTATACGATTAATTCACAGCTTCTTTTAAGAAAAAACTTTAATTCAACCTAGAACTATTAATGTGTTCTTGTTAAACTGCCTTACTTTAGTTTTCAAAATGCCTGGGCAATGTTTACTATGGCATATTATAAAAGTAATTCTTCAGGATTTGCCAACTTCCATCAAGATCAGCTTTCCAAAAATGGTGCCCTCCAGATGTTTTGAAGTATAATTCCCAACATCCCCATACTGTTTCAAGGGAATAAAAAATCCTACTGGAGTTAGTTTTGGCTCACATCTCAGTTTTTCACAGTCTTCTTCCCTTCTGCAACTCAATTTGAGTCAGGGTTACACCGTCATCTGGACACTGCTTTTTCAAAGCAAGCCCACTTGGCGCCCTGTAAAGGTCTTCCCACAGCACATCGTTTGGCTAAACTATTTGTTAAACACATTACCGACTCCATGGCATTCCCCAGCGGGTAATCTTGGATGGGGGGGGGGGCAATTTATGGCCCGCTTTTGGCATAGGATCCTTGCAATCACTTAGCTTAGCATATCACCTGAATACCAATGGTGCAGCAGAACAGGTGAATGCGATGATCAGATGATATTTAAGGACATATGTTTCATACCAACAAACCGACTGGGCAGAGCTACTACCATTTGCCGAAGTTGCCTATAACAACACAGTGCATAGTAGTACCGGATTGTTACAATTCAGAATGGTTTATGGACGTGATCTCATTCCCATCCCTGAACTACCATCACAAGTAGAACCGATGATGGCTCCACAGGAATAGGCAGAGAAGCTGGAAAGCAGCACAAAAAGTGCTATCATGTGCAGTTCGGCATTACAAATGGTTCACAGATAGATAACAAAGACTGCACAACCCCGTGAAAGTTGGCGACCTGATGTTTTTATCCACCAAGTATATCAGGTTCAAACTGCCCAGCAGGAAACTTTCTCCCAAATTCATAGGGCCATTTCCTATACTTCGCGTTATCAACCCTGTGGTAACTGAACTTCAGCTCCCACCCACCTTACGACACATCCACCCAGTGTTCCATAGAAGTTTACTGAAGCCTGCTGAGAACAGACCCACAGGCCCTGATCCTCCCTCTGGTTCTGGGCCCCTTTCACACAATACCTATGAAATAGATAGTATTCTAGATGCCAGATGTTGCAGTGGCAGAATACAATACCTAGTTCATTGGAAGGGCTACCCTGTTACAGAGACATCATGGGTGAAAGACCTCAATGTTAATGCACCTCAGTTAATACAATGGTTTTATCCTTAATTCCCTGATAAGCCAAAGGGCTAATTTCAAGGCCTTATGCACTAATCTCTCTCTTTCATTTTCCAGGATGACTCCTGGTGAAAGGGGGGCTGCATGTCATGCCCAGTTCCTTCCTGGTCCCGTCAACCTGTATCCGCGTCCCGCAGAGCAAATGATGGCTGCTCGAGTGTCCCACGCTGACAGGGAAATGCTGACACTCCCTTCGGCCTGACAGCGCAGCCGCAGATCGCGAGAACTTCAAGGAAAAAGGGAAAACCCATGATGTGAATGGGGATTCTCTCCAAAGTTGAACTCTGATTGGCTATTGACTAGGAACAGGGTGGAAGCTGCAGGGTGGGGGTTTCTGGCCTGCATGTTTAAAAGGGGCGCTAGGAGGCAGCTACTCCTAGCACTAACTTAATTCCGGATTCTTTCAAAGTCCGTGCTGTGAGATTCTCGAAGATTAAACCAGGATTAATTACATCTCTATTGTGTGTGTGGCTTTCTTCCTGGATCTCGTGATCCACTGACAATTATAGTTTATTGTTGCTGGGGTTATATTTTAGTTGTCCATTACTGTTAGCCACCTAGTGTTATGATGAGATGGATGGCCATATAAATCCAATAAATAAATAAGCAGCAGAGAAGTCATAAAAGGACCCTGTCCATAAAATTAGTTTCAATTAATACAATCAATACGCCTTTATGTAAATGTGTAAAGGATGGTTGCTGAGCACCATATAAAGAAGTATCTTTTGATGACCCTCTAGTGCATGGTCCCCAACCTCTCCAGTTTGGTCGCCCAGCCTGTTTTGGGTGTGGGATATGAGTGGCAGGAGCATATACACAGCTCCATTTGTGCGAGCAATATGCACATGCATCATCCACTCACGCAAATGGAGTTTCATGCTTGAGTGGAGGGTGCTTGTGCTTGCATGTGAAGATCTACTCACATGAGTGGTACACACTCACATTCACATGCAAAGAACCACTCACCCGAGTGGAGGGTGCTTGAGCAGAGGGCACCTGTGCTCATATGGAAAGGTCTACTTGTGTGACCCTGAGCACTCTCCACTGCATGAGTGGAGCTTTACTCGTGCGACCTTGCCCATTTCTCCCATGGCCCAACTTTGAATAAGCCATAGCCCAGTAGTGTGCCACAGTCTGGGGTTTGGGCACCCCTGCTCTAATAATTCTCAATTTTTCTGGGAAGAAACACTGACAGTATAATGAGAAAAAAATATATTATTCCTTCTATTACTTCCACTTCTGTTGTACCAAAAATTCAGCATGTTTTAGTCTATTCTCTTTCTTTCAAGCTACAACTTCCAGAAATGCCAGGTATTATATAGAGTAACAAAGCATAGACTACCGTAAATTTCAGACCACAAGACGCACATGACCATAAGACGCACCCAGTTTTTAGAGCAGGAAAACAAGAAAAAAATATTCTGAACCAAATAGTACCAGTATACTAAACTATTTAGCTCCATTGTTCTGAGAGATCTGGCTTGGCTTGCCCCCGCTCGTGCGCATGTTGGACAGCATTCGGACCATAAGATGCACCCTCATTTTCCCCGCACTTTTGAAGGGAAAAAAGTGAGTCTTAAGGTCCAAAATTTACAGGTACTTGTCAGGAATGTAATGGACATGCAATCACTGGGATAATGTGTCAGTAAATGCTTTTTTAAACTCACAATTTTATCCTAAATTACAGTGTTTCCCCATCTTCCTTCCAGTGATATTTTCTTTAAATTACTTTTCATGTTTACAGTTGTCAATGCCACTTGCCTTTATATTATATATCCAAAATATTTAAACCTGAGCACGTTATTTTTACTTCTAGTAAAAGGGTCTGGCTTTACCTCATCAAATATAGGATTGTTGCTTCTTTTTGAAGTTCAAAAAATGCTCAGCAATATTCTCCAGTGTCATAATTCAAAGATATGTTTAATGCATTCAACTTTTCTGATGATCTAGCTTTCACAATCCTTGTTATAAACTGAGAAAACCATAGCCTTGTATATCTGTGCTTCTGGCATGGTGTGTATGAATTTTATTTCTTTATTTCAAGGTCACAGATTACAGTGTTACAGTAACCACTTATTTAGCATTTTGAAGATATGTTATGGTTCTTTGCTTTCAAAAATTTCTAACAATATAAACAATTTAATCTTAATGCTGCCCCAGCATTTGCAGTGTGATTCTCTACACTGAGAATTTTTTTTCAATTTTATCTAAGAAGTAATTTTGAATTTCCCTTTTCTTGAAGGTTTGATATTTTCTCAGATATCACAACCAAATGTACATATAACTAGCATCAGTTGGAGAGAATTTGGAGTTAAATGAGATTATTTAATTATTGTTTTTTCTGAAGTAGATACATTTTTCTGTCACTATTTAAATGATACACACATTGTAAAAACAGGTAGCGTCTGATATAATTCATGTTTGACTTCTATTCCCTCAGACACTAGAACCTTTTAAGATGTATCTCTGCCCAGTATTGTCTCCCTATAATTATTGAATCTTCATGAAACTATTGTTGCCTTTTCTCAGTATCTTTGTGTCATTTGCAAATTTCTTATATTCTTATATTCCTTAGCTTTTCTGATTTTCTTTCTTAATATATTAGCTTTCGATGCATCTCAAATGGTTTTCTAAGTTTGTGCCCACAATCCTCTCTTATTGGAATGATGTGCAATTATATTTCCAATATCTTACTTTTTAGAAGTTTTCAATTTCCACGTGACCTGAGGATTTATGTCCCTGGAATATCACCTAGTACATATCTAAAATTGTTGAAACTGGTACTCCTGAATGATATGGATTTTTTCCCAAAAAATTTTCTACTATTTTTACCTCTTCTGCCAGTAGCACTCAGAAATAAATTAAAAGCCCTTAGGAAACAATCAGCAGAAGCATCCAGTCATTTCCCTCCAGTTTGGCACTTTCTTTCTCTTCAGATTCCATTTTCTCTCTGAGAACTTGATAAAAATCTATCAAGTCAAATCCACAGAGGTTAAATTCAGTTTTAACCAATAATTTAAATCATGTGATCCAAATTATGTCTCACCTATAAAATTTCAGCCTCAAGTCACAAAATGACTTGGGAAATATATTTAAGAACTTGAATGAATCCCCTTAAGAATTTTGCGGTGGAAATTAGATGTGTATGTAACTTAACTATAACTAAGCATTTTGAATATGTGTATGATAAATACCATCTATTCTCCATATCTATCAATCTCTCTACCTATCTTAACTTAAAAACTGATTAAATAAAATGGACACTTTAGGAAAGAGAAGGAATAAGGGGGGGATGAGAAAGCAGGCCAGGGACACTGTGGCCTGTGAATACAGCATTACTGAATCAGTGCCAAGACCAAGGTTTCAGTTGTCTGGTAGTTGATTTCAACTTGGATAAAATATGCTTGTATAACTTACCTCAAGTTCAGATCTGTTTCTATCCTTCAGCAGATTGGATGCTATCCATGTACAGCAAGAGTGCTAGTTTTTTGTTTTCAATCTTAAGTGTGTGAGAGGTTTTGTATAGTAAATCAGTTTAACTGAAGGTTAATGTAGTGGTCAACAGGACCAAAATATACCCTTGTGTTCTAACTGTCAATGTTAGCATACTGGCAGATGGGTGCCCACTATAACCATAACTTATTGTGATGGAAGCTTTAATTCTCCAGACAATAATCAACAACCAAAATTCCCAGTTCCCTACACTTTAGGCCTTGGAATTAAATAAAAATGACTTTAAAAACTATAATTTTCACATAAAGAATGCTTTTAGGAATTCTGGCATATTTCTCATTGGATAATAAAAGATTATATAGATTTTCCATTTGGAAAACTGCAATGCACTCCATATGAATTAGATCACTTAGTTCAGGAGTGTCAAACTGGCAGCCCACAGGCTTGGGTGCCTCATGTTCAGGCCACACCCACAAGGGCTCTGCAAAGGCAAAAAAAAAATTGCACTACATCATGTGATACGATCAAGTTTGACACCCGTGACCTAGACACTTCAAATTTTTTTTCCATTACCCATGATGGAAAGGTTTAGAAATGCTCATCTGGTTGCTCCTTCAAAATAAAACTGGAAATCTCCATGTTTACTACCAGAACAAAAAAAATTAGATCACTTAACATGGAGGAAGGCAGACAGGTAAGAACTGTTTCTTAATAGTAACATAATTTCAAAAAACAAATCTATATCAAAAGAATGAGACATCTCATAATTTATTAAACATTTATCTAGCAATGTGTTATAATACATGTTACAATAATAATTTTTATCATTATATTCTCCTTTTGCAAAATATAGCGGAAATTGTTCTACAAAATATAACATTGTATGTACCTACATAAATAATAGGAATAAAAGATAGAATTGCTTAAGCTGTTTCAACTATTTTTATTTCAACTTTGTTTTTATGGCTCTTTCTTGGTCTCAAATCACTGTCTATGTTAGCACAAATTTGCAGGGAAATAAAGTTGTTAAAGATATCGACGTAATGCTGAACTACACTTCATATTTTTGGAATTTGACATTTGGAAATCTTATTCTATTGAATCTGGGAATTGCTAAAACAATCATCCCATGTAGCTGGAAGGAAAATGACATATCAGATGCCAAAAAGTTCCTTGTCATTTTATAAAATATCTTTATATTGCAAAAACTAACAGCTACAGCAGTCTGGTTTTATATGGGTTAAATGTAATTAAAAAAATAAAAGACTGAGCTGGATATATATATTAATATCACATGACTCTTTTTCATTTTTACCACATTACATTATTATTTTATTTATATCACTTTTATATCATTCTTTTATTAATTCATCAAAAGAAAAATAAAATCTTTCCAGCTTTTTAAGAGAAATGTGCCTTGAGTTCTGTAGATAGTTCAGCACTCCACAGATGTCTTATTGTATTTACTAAAATATAATTTTCTCTTTAAAACAAAGATTGCAGCAAGATGTATTAACATTAAGATCTAAGGATCATACTTTTAAAAAATCCTCCAAAAAGACATTACCTCAGAAGAATGAAATGTTGCATCGCATTGCTGTTTCAGGGTTGAATTCAAGTTTCTGGAATGAATGTGAAGCATCAGCAGTTTTGAAACAGATCCGATGCATATGGCACTTTATTGTCTTAGAGGTGCGATTAGTGGATATTTGAAATCTTTCTGCTGGTAACAGAAGACATTGGTGAGGTTTCCTGATGATTTATCAAAGACCACATGGTCCAAAGTTCCAGATGGACTTATTCTCATGAGGAAAAAGGACTGCTGCAGAAAATTTGTCATTGTTCTATGTTATATTCCTCTACGATGACATTAAGAACATGAAGTCATTATCAGTGACTTTAAAAACAAACCTGTACCAGTCTTTTTCATGCTCTCAGTCTAAAGAGTTCAGAAAATTGTTGTGAATCTATGTCACAATGAACTCTACTTTTAAAATTGTGCAAACACATAAGCATATACAAGTCTCTCTCTCTCTCTCTCTCTCTCTCTCTCTCTCTCTCTCTCTCTC
>JANHFR010010214.1:36859-50483 GCA_032468015.1 Mimophis mahfalensis | reverse complement strand
TTTTCTACTTGCATTTTTACATGCTTTCGAACTGCTAGGTTGGCAGAAGCTGGGACAAGTAACGGGAGCTCACTCCGCTATGCAGCACTTGGGATTTGAACCACTGAACTGCCGACCTTTATGATTGACAAGCCCAGCGTCTTAGCCACTGAGCTACTGCATCCCTGCAGTATCCCATTCTCTATATAGAACTCAGGAAAAAATATTATCTATTTATTGCTGGCCTGCAGCTAGATTCCTCTTAATTATGAGTTCTTTAGAGCAATGGAGCAAAAGAAAAGATTTCCTAGATATTAAGAATGAAGCAACAGACTTAGAGAAAATACACATAAGATGAAAACACATTACTGTACTTACTGTTTGCCTATTATAGAGGATACTTTTTATTTTTACTATTGAATTCAAAGTGAACTGCCAATAGGTCACTGGGAACTTGTCTGTTGGTATGTCAGATCAGTTAGCCCTAATCTCAAAGAAGCAATGCAATGAGTTTGCAAGTTGCTCTATGATAAAAACTGCTGCAATGTGTCAAAATGAATACAGATTTAAGGGGTGGCTGAATACTGTCTAATTAGTTATTATGCACCTGAACATCACAAATATAGAGACTAGAAGTAGAACTTGGAATCTTCTGTATGTAGCCATAGTCAGCTATTTGATGTAGTACAGGGCTGTCAAACTCACGGCCTGCGGGCTGGATGTTTCATGCGCTGGCCACGCCCATGCCCAGTTTAGCAAAGGGGGGGAGTCCTGATACATCATGTGATGCCACTATGATGATGCAAGTTTGACATCCCTGAGGTAGCACAATCTGTTACTAGAGCTGAAGAGTTGAAACCTGTCACCTGAATATGGAGTGAAGGGAGGGTATCTTACATAACATGACATCATATTCATCTTCAGCTTAATTAAATAAATATCTGATCTGGTGAAATAAGCTGCAACTCACAAAACTTATTTTTCATAAGGTACTACCAGACTTCTGATAAAATAACTGTCTGGATATTATGTACTTCTTTAAGAAGAACATGTGGCAATGAAGTATACCACTGAATTCAGAAGCACTTTTATGAACAAGTAAATAAGCCTTTTCAATCTAGGTTTTTCAAAAAATGCTATTGGAGTTAGACCTTTAAATCACACGTCAGCATGCAACCACAGTTGTGCTCTGCACAGTCAGTACAGATGGGATCAATTGCCAATGAACAAATGTAAATTATTATTGAATGGGAACGGCTTTTTCTTTTGCTAAGCAAGATTTGGCCTTCCTAGTTAGGCTTTTAGAATCTGGATTCCTTTCTGGTCATGGCAAGTGCTTCCAACTATTCTGTGCACATTGGCATTAGCCAGAGACAATTCCAGGAAAAAGAAACCTCAAACAAGTAAATGGCACAACTTTCCTTAGCTTCAGCAAAAAAAACACCCTCCTGAATGTTCTCTCATTTAGCAGTTGTCGAAGCTCAAAACAGAAGGGAAGGTAGTCTGAGAATGACGTTACTTATTGATTCTATTGAAATTTTCCAAGTTGGCCTTCTTCATTTTACTTATAATAACTTATAAAAGGTCTTCTGGGGATCTTGTTATTTTATAACTGCCCAATAGTTAAGAAGAAGAACAAAGAAAAAAATACTTCTTTGACCCAGAGAGCATGAGGGTCAGAATGTGGTACAAAGTATCCACAGAAAACAGAGAACATTTACTCAACCCCTCAGAAACCTTTCAAAGATAACCCACATCGTTTTCATTGCCAATCTTGAAATGTTGAGAGTTCTCTCCAGCTGACAAAGACCACAAAAACTGGCTTGCAATCCTATTTCACATTCTTGTATGCTATGTTCATGGTGATTTACAATAAATTGGACTGGCCACTGTAAATGGAGCTGCAAAACCACATGGCACTTTTCCTTTTGGCAGTTTGAAATGACTAGTGATGTCGTAGCTTGGCAGTTGATTTTCTGTGGGTAGGAACAGCACCCTGGAGTTTGTCACAGAGTGAGTAGAGTCCTGAGACAACTCAAGAATCATGTTTAAAGAAGATGTCTTATTTGCTCCCTCTGTTAATATTCTTAGTTTCACTCTAGCACTGGTTCATTTCACGGGAAAACCTTTGAGAACATGTCAAAGCTTTAATGACAGGGATGTTGATATATAAGTATTTTGCCAAATTGCATCAGGCAGAGATTGTGCATTATACTTTCATCAGATTTGATAGCAATACAGTAATTTATTTACAGGACGTGTTGCTTCAAAGTCAAAATTTACCAAAATAATGCATATAATAATTGCATATCAAAAAGGAAGCAAATTCATTTAAAAGAACCTTCATTTATAAAATATAATATTTGCTTTCTAGTATGATTTTTATACAGTTGCCTTTATATGGATTAGTCCATATAAAGGACACCACTTGAAGTCACCTTATTTAAATTTGATTCATAAATAAATCAATAAGTGTTAAGGAACAAAAATAAGTTTTTTTTAAATTTTCAAAAATGTTCTCAGATAATCAATGTTAAAGCAATGTAATTTAAAATAGTATGTATTAAAGGGTCTTGTATTTTAGGGGATATGAATGCACAACTTTATTTAATTTTTTAAAAGAAGAATACTGAAAGAATATATTTATGCAATACTACTATGGATAGAAAATTGGACTTTTTTTCTAGATATAGGCTTCTGAAATATATTGACCATGTATATATGCAAGATTATTTTTAATTTTTATAATGTAGGTTGAATTTTGTGTTAACATAAAGTACAGAGAAAGAAGTCAAGGATAAAATAAAAATGCACAGGATATAAAACCGGTCATAAGTCAGTGTTTCAGTGCCCTTGTAATTTTGAATAGTCACTAATGAACTATTGGGAATCAAGGACTGCCAATAGTTGAAAGTTCATGCAGGCCATGTCAGTCATTTCTTTTTTACATTTTTAGATTTTTACATTGCTTAATCCTTCACAAAAAAACAAGTTTAGTTTAGTATAATATCTATTCTAATGTAATACCTGTTCCCTTGTTATGGGGCTGACTACCTTTCCTGGGTTATTGAGATTATATCTGTGCTTTGTCAGAATTTAAAGTTTGAAAACATAATACTCTAAATTATGTGCTAAGGTCACAAAGTTCATGTTTCATGAACATATTAAATAGTAATGTGGTGCTTTTAAGTAGATTTAACTTTTTAGTAGGCTTTTGTTTTGTCAGGACTATACAAATGACTTCAAAGTAAAGTAATAAATTTAACATCATTTTTTCTGGACAGTCCTTTTCCATAAGTCATACTGGTCATAATAATAGTCTTCTAGTTTAAATTTCAAATAGGAAAAAATTAATGATTCACAGCCAATTTACTTAACCAAGCAGCTAAAAATATTTCTTAGAAATGTAATTAATTGCATCATGTTTAAATTAAAAAATAATTTAAAGGTCATCTTAATGTTGTTGGGGAAAATGCTGACACATGCAATAAAAAGGTTTTTTTTAAATGATATCTACAACAGGATCTTGAAAAAACTGGCATAAGCAACTACTGTATCTCTGGATAGCATATCCATTATTGCTCCAATACTGGTATTCTGTTTTATACACGTATAACTTACCAAAATTGTATGTCTTGATAGACATATATTTCTTATTCCAATAATACCCATAAGATTTAACCATAAAGTTTTTTCTGCACTCACAGAAACTTTGTACAAGCTTTATGTGATATATACAGTATATAAAGTATTATCACTTTTTCATTGCAGTTTGCATTCCATGTTAAATAATTGGAAAATGATAGAAAGCACATAGTTATGCTTTTTGTCTTATGGAATGGTAATTAGATCATGTTTAAATAAATGGATCAGCAACATGGGAATCAAGTGAAACCATACAATTATTTTTACTGCATACTTGATTCAAGGGAATCAAATACATTTCAGGCTCTAAACCATATTACATTAGAGAAACAGACCTCTTTAAAATTGCAGAATCCTTTTTATTATCCTTAAGACAAGCTATAAAACATCCATTTTCTATGAATACTTCCTAATCATAAAGTGTATGGACCAGAAAGAGTATCATTTGCTAAGAGGTGCTACATAGAAGGTCAGTAACAAAGCATTTATTTTGCTTGAAGTCCTACATACCGCTGCAAAAATCTTCATCTGAAAGGACCAGCAAACAGCTCTGCCTGAGATATTGACCAATTGCTGTCCGACAAGGATAATATAATTTTTTTTCTACATTCAAGAACATCTTAAGATGAAATTGTTCGATTTATGATAAACTAATCTCTGGATGGACCACTGATGCATAGAAAAACTATGAACCTGTAGAATTAAATATATTCATTTATGTTAAATAAAATCACATCACTACCTCTGTTCCAGATATCTCATAGCTCCCTAAAAGGAAAGATCCATATGTGTGAAAATGACATATACACATTTGTTTGTTTGTTTGTTTGTTTGTTTGTATGTATGTATGTGTGTGTGTGTATGTACATATGTATGTACAATATATTTCACACAATTGTTGAAGTTGAGATTTAGGTAAGAAAACTGTTAGGAATTAATTAATTGTAATGATTACTACATTACATGTTTTTGGAGTGTTTACAATGGCCACCTGAGTGTCATACCATACTTACCCCAACCAACAGTCAAACTTGTTTACAACCTCAGTGTCTGGAAAATGTATCCAATCCCTGCACCTGCCAGTGGTTATGTTCCACTCATCTAAAAAAAGGGAGGTTATGCTCCCTTCCCTGTCTTCTCTCCAGTATTTGTTTATCTGTATATGTTCTGCAGAGCCTGTTCTGTAAGAGCTGAATAAAAGTTCCTGATTAACAATCTTTGGTACTGGATATCATCTGTCATGATCCCATCTCCTCTAAAACAAATATCTAACAAATAGTAGCAGAGGATGGTTGACAGAACAAGCAAAATACCAGTCCTAAGATGCCAGGGGGCCTAGGGAAAGCGACCTGACGATCACCAGTGGTGACCAAAGGTACCATGTGGTGGATTACAGTGCAGCTTAAACCAGCTGAGGCCTGCCAGCAACAAGTCCCATTCCATGAGAGCATACATCAGATGCCAGAACATGAGATCAATCCAGATGCCACCCCAGGAATACAAGGAGCAATTCCAGGAATGCCACCAGGTAGCCTGATGCAGCAGTCAGCTGCAAGAATCCCCCAGAGTCAATCCTGACAAGCTTTCCCAAGCCAGGAAAGTGAATGGGATGACAACTGTGAGGAGGAAAACCCAGGAAGATAGCCTGATCTACCTCCCTAGACTGAGTCCAATGGAACAAATGGAGTTTCACTCAGCCTTTCTGAAAGCCTTTGGCTCAGATGAGGCCCCCGTCAGATGATTTGGAGGCGCTCCTGAAAAAGGTTGAAGCCAAAAACACCAAATTGCCAGCCAAAAGCAGAAAAACTGCTAGGTACCATGAGGTCATCCAATTGTGCCCCATAATTCCACTTGCACTCAAATTTGAGGGAATGGGACCAAAATTTACACTCATTGTCCAGGAATAGCCTTCCTGTGATGGCAGCCAAAAACCAGGGTCCCTAACTTTCCTAGCCAAAGTTAGACTCAGAATTAGAATTCCAGTGCCATATATAGCACCAGAAGTGGCTAAATGTCAAACTGCTAGAAGCATCCAGCCAAACAGGGGTTTGGCCAAGAAGGCAGCTGCAGGATCGCCAAGCCTGGTCACCCCGAGCAAGCCACTTCCAAAGGCTGACCGGCCTCTCACCCAGATGACCAAGCCAGTCACAGCAGGCTGAGCAATGACAGACACCGGGATGCCTACCATGCCAGAAGTAGAAGCTGCCATCAAAAAATAAACACAGCTTTCAGTACCACTTTACAACTCCCCAGAGCAGACCAGTCTACTGAGAGCAGGAGACCAGCCAACCCATACCACAGATGTACCATGCTACCCAACTCACCACTAAGCGAGAACCTCCTGGCAGAAGTCCTCACTCCCACAACTGACACTTACCAGGCCACAGCTCCACCTTCAGAGGGTCCAGGAGTCCAGTCGAGGCCATCCAGATAAAGTCCGGTCGTCCCAGCTGGTCCCGGTCATTTTCAAAGCTCAACAGTCACCACTGGAGCTCCAGAGGCCTAATTGAGGCCTCCACGCAGAGCCTGGAGAGAGTCATCCTCTCCCTCAGAGCTCCAAGAAGAAATGAGCTTTGTGCAGTTGCAGTCAGAAGAAGAGGAACCATGGCAACCCAGGAAGCCACACAGGCGCAGAATTGGCCCATCAATTCCTGCTCCTCCTGATCTGATTTACCAAATTCAGAACCTTGGACAGCAGCAGCTGTCAGGCAGCCAGATTGCATTTTCTACAGGTTTTTCTCCCGGTTTACCTATAAATTTCAAAAAATTACTGTTAAGTGGTAAAAACCTGTTCCAATGGGCCCATGAGGTACAGGTTATTATAATGAAAGAGGGGACCCTGTTTCTATTGTTAGACACACACACCCCGCTCCAAAACCATGGGGTAGTGAATTAAGTGTTTTACATAACAAAGCCTATAGCATGTTGCTGAGTTCAATAGATTCTGCTTTGTATAGCAGCATTCCAGATGGTCTGACAATCCAAGAATTGTGGTTTAAGTAATTCAATATGTTTCAATGTAAAAGTGTGGGGGCCACATCCAGGTTGTCACATGATTTTTACTGGGCCTAATTAAAGCCAGGAGTAAGCATGAGTGAACACTTATGCAGACTGAATGAGATGAGGGCTGAACTCATTCAGAGAGGGTAAAAGTCCCTGAATCAGGGCTTATAAGTATGATACTAAACTCTCTTGACTCTAGCTGGAATTCTTTTGTAACTACAATGGATAATGTCAGTACTGAAGTATTCTGTTTATATTATCTTACAGAGAAGATGATAGCAGAGGAGGACATGAGAAAGAACCATGCCCACAACAAAGAAGCCAGACCTACATGGAGAGCTGAGTCAACTGAGACAATCAATAATGTAAACAGGTATTTTCTATGTGGTTCACATGACCACTTAAGATTTGATTGCCCATTGAATAGGAACCCCAAGCCTGAGTATAAGCAAAGAAGGGGCAATGACAATAGAAGGGGGCATGGCATAGGTAATCCAGACAGGAAACAATCATCAATTAATGCAGTTGATAATAAAGATTGTGATGGTAAGGGGAGCGAGCATACCAAACATTGGGTCATAGACAGTGTGGCTATGAGCCACATAATAAATGATAAGAAATTATTTGAAAACCTGAGTAAGCAGAGTTCACATGTGAACGTGGCCAATGGCATGACTGCCAGAGTAAAGGGCTAAGGTGCAGTAGTCCCAGGTCTGGGGAAACTAGATAATGCACTGTACATTCCTGAGATTACCAATAATTTCATCAGTGTACCTGAACTGTGTAGAGGTACAAAGTATGAGGTAACTTTCAAAGATGGTGGTGGATATGTAAAAAATAATGGTATTATGACTGGGTTAAGAAACAAACTACCTCATTTTCTCCCTTTGGAGAAGGTTAAAGAGGCTAAAGATAAGCCTAAGTGTGATGTACCTGTAAAGCAAGTAAGGTTTGATTTGAAGCCAAGGGTTCATTCCACAGAATGTGTTAATGGTGCACAGAAGATAAATATGGGAAAACACATACACAATGGATGTGCACACCTGTTTCACAGGAAATTGGGCCACATAAGTTTTTCTATAGTGGAAAAGATGTGTCAGCATTGAAGAAACTTGAAAGTTAAGGTCTGTGACAATTTTCTTGAATGTGCTTTGGGTAAAATCACTAAGTCACAGGAGAAGGCTCACCCAAAGAAGTTCAAAAGGCCAGTAACCACATTTCTCAGCTGGTGCATATGGACTTAGTCGGCCCCTTGAAGCCTTCATTTGGTAAGAAAAAATATTTTTTTACTGTAATCAAGGATTTCAGTATATTTGGCTTCATCTACACACTCAGGCATAAGTCAGAGACATTCCAGAAATTCAAGGAATTCTACCAGGTGGTTCTAACACAGGACAAAACACACATAGACTGTCTGCAGACCGACAGAGGTTCTGAATTCCTATCCAATGAGTTCCAAAATTGGATCAGGAGCAAGGGCATACACCTTTTCCAGTTCTCAAGTTATTCTGCCTTTCAGAATGGCATTTCTGAAAGAAAAAAAGGACCTTGCAGACAATGATGGATTGTCTGATTAAAGATGCTGGAATCAGCCAGGCCTACTGGGCCAAAGCTGTGTTGTCTGCTAATTACACACTCAACAGATTATGGTCCAGCACTGCCCAGAAGACACTTCATGAGATTGCCTATGGACACAAGCCAAATTTATCACATCTACATATATTTGGCTTGATGGCTTTGGTACACACCCCTAAAGCCTTAAGGAGGAAGGGGGATGACAAATCAAAAAGATTGAGGTTTGTCAACCAGACTCAAGGGCATATAGATTTGCTAATGAGCACAATGATATCATTATTTCAAGATCAGCAGATTTTGAAGAAAATAAGAATTGGAGCAAGATGCATTCCAGTGATCTGGCAATTGAAAATAATTCCAAAAGAGAGGCTAATAGAGCCTACAAATCCAAACCTAATTTCATCCAATCTGATTCAGACAGTTCAGAGGATTCTGAGTCTGAAGATTCTCCTGTGGCATCTAATTCAAATGATTCTGAGGATACATCCTAACCCAGGAGAGGCAAAAGTGCCAAAAATTCAAGGGCCTGGGGGAAAAATAAATTCCAAAGCAAAAGAGATCAGTCCTGATACAAATTCCACATCATCTGACAGTGATGATCATGAATGGCAGATCATAAGGAGGTCCAAGCGCCCAAATAAAGGGAAGAGACCGAAGAAGTATGATGAGTGCATCGCCACAGTAAACCAAATTACAGTTCCTCCCAAGGACATTAATGAGATTTACCCCTGGAGGAACAACAAAAATGGAATGCAGCCATGGAGGCTTAACTCAATAGTTTGAGAAAGCTCCAAGTCTTCTCTGCTTTATAATTACCCAGGCACAAGAAGCCCATAGGAACCAAATGGGTATTTAAGATTAAACCACTTGAGAAATGAAATCTGGATGTGATTTTTGTTTTGTTTTTTCATTTTGTATATATAATTTGTAAATAATAAACTTTTGTATAAAAAAAGATTAAACCACTTGAAAACAGTGCACCACTTTACAAAGCCAGGTTAGTTGCTAGAGGGTTTTTACAAAGATACCGTGAGAACTAGCCTGAAACCATCTCACCCACAGTTCAGGCAGAGAGTGTCAAGGCTGCTCTGGTCTCAGCAGCTGTACAAAATGAGAAGGTCTTCCAGTTTGATGTGGAAACCACACACGACAGGCTTGACAAGGGGATCTATGTTAGTGCCCCTCCAAGATTTGGAGGTGAGGAAGACGTTATTTGGAAGTTACATAAAAGCTTGTGTGGACTGAAGCAGTCAGGTAAATGCTGTTATGACTGCTTGACAAAAGGTCTTAGGCTTATAGGTTTCACCGCCTCACCAGCTAACAAATGTGTATTTACTAGAAAGTGTGAAGGTGCCAAGGAGAAAGTACTTATCTATGTTGATGGTATTCTTTACATTGGAAGTGACAAAGGCAAGAGTGAGAAATTTACCTTGGATTTAAAAAGGTATTTTACCCTGTTATGATCCCATCCCCTCTAAAACAAATATCTAACAAAAACTGCCCTGCAGGACCTTGCATACAAACTTGCCTTCTGTATTAAAAGCTTAGGATCCTCTGATTTGGCCTGCACTACACAAAGAATTCTCTTGTATGATTAGACAAAATACCATTATTTAATATGACTCCCATAAGCAAAACTGCTAAGTGTTGGGGAGGGGCAGAATTGGTATTTTTATAGTTTATTGTAGTTCTCATCTACATTTTTCAAGTCTAGTCAAGGACCTTTTATTTTCCAAGTTACAATAATAATATTTTCCATTTGATAATATGGACAGAGGTTATTTAAAACAATTATGTCTGTATGTGACTTATAAATTAAGATTTTCCTGATTGCTTAGATATTGCCATTTACTTGTAATGACAACATACCTAAGGGCATTTGGATCTTTAGCCCAGAAACTGGAGACATTAACATTATTGTACTTTCATGACTTTGATTTCTGCCAACACTACTGATTTGAGAAACAACACATAGTTAATGGTTCAAGGGAGACCTTATTTCAGTAGAAACAGCTCAGAGCAACTATTCTTTTTCTGTACTTTTCTTTGCTATCAGCAGCTGTATGTTGGCCAACTTTTTATATTAATTATTGACTGAAGAAAATGGAGAGGGAAGCAATGTTCTGATTTATCTTCAACAGTAGTCCAAGGAGGAAAATAATTGGATAGTTCTGATTTCTCTTGTACAAAACAAAGTAGAAATGTACTCATGGCTCTACCATGAGTCTAATTAGTTAGGTGAGCAAAGAAAAGTTGTGCAGACACACTAAAGGACTGCAATCATTTGGTAGCTTTGCATTTGTATAATTTATTAGATTTTATTTTTATTCGTAATATTCAACATGAACTGTGAACCTGATTGGGTGAGGCTAAGGAATCTAACATGGAATTCTTAGATATTTTCAGATTTTAATATATTGTTACTAAATATTTAATAAGCAGTAGAATACTTTTTGATGCATATAAATACTAGAATACTACTCTCTATTCTTAGCTTAGTTAATGGAACTTGTACTTCAAGCCTTGATTTCCTTTTTTTCATATAAAACTTATACAATTCTGGACTAGAAAATGCACTGTCCAAATCCAGTAAACCTAGATAAATATTCCCACTTTGATGACCCTTCATAGAGGTAAATTCAACCCTCGCAATCCTTAGTAATCACCATACAGCCTGTGAAATTTTTGGGTTTAAATCCACATATCTCAAGAGCATCTAAACTAGAAATGTTGATCTAGATCCGTGATGGCAAACCTATGGCACATGTGCCAGTGGTGGCACACAGAGTCCTTTCATTGGCACGAATACCATTGCCAGCTGTTCTTTTGGTTTCCTGCTACATATATGCCAGCTGGTTTTTGTGGGAACCAGAAAATGCCCCCCAAAATGGCCAAAAACCAGACCGTTTTCCAGGGCATTTTCAGGCCAAAAATGGCCTGAAAATGGTCAAAAAATGGCCCAAAACGGTGCACACTGGCCAGCTGATCTTTGGGTTTCCAGCATTCTGACATCTGTACATACACATGCATGCACATGTGTTCTGGTTTGGGTACTTGATGCTGAAAAGGTTCTCCATCACTGATCTAGAGACATTAAGAGTCCCCATACAACCTGACCTGGTATTGTACTACAGTTAAAAAAAATTTAGCTCATTTTAATTAATCTAATTTTCTAGATTCACATAGCACGCCATATCCTACAGTAGTCATATAATACAATAACCTAAAATGCACTAGAGTATTAGTAGCTTGATGTGCCATGCAATCACAGTCCATGACCTTGGGCATCATTTCTATAATTTTTTTCTTAGAGCCATCCAAGATAGGGAAAGATAAATATATAAGAAACATTTAAAAGTTAACCAGAATCACTGGGAATTGGGTGGCGTACAAATTTTAGCAATAGTAACAATAAACCATAATCATTTTGCAAAACCACAAAATGGGCTATCTTTCAAGAAGCATAGACCATCTATGACCTCTACAGATGCAGATCCCAAACTAATGGCTTATAACAGAATAACAGAGTTGAAAGGAATGATGGAGTTCTTCTAGTCCAATCCCCCACAAAAGCTGGGGACTAATACCATTTGGGACAAATGGCTGGCCAACCTGTTCCACTGGTTTTGTTCTTGATGTCATGAAATTTCTCCTTAATTCTAGGTTGCTTCTCTCCTTGATTAGTTTCTATCCACTGCTACTTTTCCTGCCATCTGGTGCTTCAGAAGGCTCTCTTTAGTAAAATCAGATGGAGCGAGTTCAGCAGGGGGTGTCAAACCAGCTGTGTTTGGAAATATGGCTAGATGATCAGAATCAAGATCAGAATTAAGATAAACCCATAAATTGATTTGATTTGATTTAATTTGATTTGAATGAACTTATATGCCGCCCTTCTCCTGAGGGATTCAGGGCAGTGAACACAGTAAAAAACAAACAATACAAATATTAAAAACCAAATTAAATTTGTAAGTTCAATAAATTGACAGATACACCCAGTAAAATAATTAAAAAACAACATACACTCCTCAGTCCAGGCTGGCCATCCTAAACTGCCACATGTTCAGGTTTTTTAAAAGAGTTTGGACAACCATTTCTAAAAATGGTATAGGGCATTCTGCTTGAACAAGAGGTTGGACTAGAAGACCTCTAAGATCCCTTCCAACGTTATTATGTAATATTTATTTAGCATCTTTTACTATTTTTTCAAGTATTACATTACTTGGAGCATACATTTCATAATTATATCTAGAGTCGAACCTCAGCTCTCAACCACAATCCGTTCTTGGATTGCGGTGGCGAGATGAAGTGGTTGCACCCTGAAGCGATGCTTCTGCACATGCTCACAAACCAAAATGGCGTGGAAAGGCAGCTTTCTGTGCTGTTTTTCATTTGCAAGCCGAGTTTTGGATCAGAAACCAATCTAAAACTCAGTAGGATTTTTGGGTCGGAACCCAAAGTGGTTGCAAACTGAAGTGTTTGCAACCCAAGGTTCCACTGCAATTGCATTTGCCTGCAAATCTTCATAATCTCTGCTCTTCAGAATCAGACCATCTTCATCTAAGTAGCCTATTTTTTAATTACTCTTAAATTTCCACAAAAATACATCCAAAAGTATTTAATTTCATTGCATTAATTCATTATTTAATTCATTATATTCCATTCATTTTTCATACATTCAAAGTCACAATGTTTCATAAGCCATAGTCTCTATTGGATGGGCCATAAGCCATGGTGGCATTCAATTTTTTTTTTACTGCCGGTTCTGTGGGCATGGCTTAGTGAGTGTGGCTATCTTGTTGGCCAATCATAGGTGGTATTTGCTGGTTCTCCAAACCAGTCAAAATTATCACTATTGGTTCTCAGGAACCTGTCGGAACTGGCTGAATTTGCCTTAATGGAAAGAAAACCGTCTTCAGCTGATTCAGAGAATTGGCTTAGATTGGATTCATATATGCCTAGGAATAATCAGAAATGTTATTTTTATATTTTTATTATTAGATTTACAGTTCACGTTTATTTTTTACAACTCAAGATGGCATAAATAATATTCCTGTATCCTATTATACCTATAGTAACAGTCATGTAAGGGGACTAGATCTGAGAAACATTTATTTTCCCAAATCACTCAGTCAAGCCTAAGGGGGACCTAGAAATCATAATCTAGGTTTTTGAGTATGTATTTATAATTCTATAGTTTTGGCACCATATGCTTCAACTTATATGCAAGTTTTTTTTGTTGTTTTTTTTAATCCCATTTATATCCCGCCCTTCTCTGAAGACTCAGGGCGGCTTACAAAGTGCTCAACAACAGCCCTCATTCCATGCATATGCCTGCTCATTAGGGATCTCGCCCCCCACAAGCGGCATTTTACAAAGTCAGCTTATTGCCCCCACAATCTGGGTCCTCATTTTACCTACCTCG
>JANHFR010010214.1:15812-36759 GCA_032468015.1 Mimophis mahfalensis | reverse complement strand
TTACCTACCTCGAAAGGATGGAAGGCTGAGTCAACCTTGAGCCTGGTGGGACTCGAACCTGCACTCATTGCAGGCAGTTGTTAGTAATTAAGGAGGCATTAGCTGCCTGAACCACCAAGGCTGCCTGAACCACTAAGTTACTATAAAGGATGCAAAATTGTTGGAAACTTGTTACAGAAGTAAAGGAAAACGTATCATTAAGAGGCCCTCTGCCTTGTACAAATGGTCCTGAAATATCCCAGTTTCTTTGTTAACAAATAAGATACAAAATTTTGAAGAGGTTTTCACACCCTGGCTATACCATACATTTATTTATTTGCAAAGCAATCATTTCTCTTTTCAAAATGGTCTGTTCTGTATTTATTCTTTCCCAAATTCAGGAATCAGGAGTTTCACTTTTGTGATTATAAGGTTATAAAGATAAAGACAAATAAAGAATGCTTCTCAGTCAAATGCTGTGATACAGTGCTTGAAAAGAAACAAAGATGAAGTGGTATGCATGTACCGGAATAAAAACAGGCAGGATTGTACCGACTAAAGAATGCAAAATATGCAATCGAAAATATACATATTTTTTACCACAAGACAGATGTAATTCAGTAAATACCTTCTTAGCAGAAGGAAGAATCACAGCTTTTGGAAATTCACTGTGAGTATATATACATACATATATATATGTATATATTAATTGGCCACTGGGGAGATAAAACCCCTCCTCTGAATAGAGAAAGAAAACCAACAGCTTAGCAAGTTCCTGGCAAAGCAAAACAGAATCTGTTTTAAAGCCTGGTATAGCAGATGGTAAACAATAAAAAGAAAGCATGATGAAACTTGAAGCAAATCCATATTCATAAGGGTTCAGAGTCTGCATGCTGAAAATTCCCCTTTTGATGAGGTATGTCTTTATGTCAAAAGTTTAGGTAGTAAATGCAAAAAAAAAAATGTTTTGCAGATATTTTCAAGGTTGAATCCTTAGCCTCCAGCCTTTGAAATTTACAAGTGACATGCCAGAGGAACTAAAGGACTTATTCAATAATAAACACAACACAGAATATTACCATTCACTCCCAGATATAACAGGTTAGTAAGACCAATTGTACAGTCCAAATCAGTCAATATGCTAGCCTCATATTGGTCCTGATTGGTGCATATCAATTTAAAGAACAACAAAGCAATTATTAGTATAGAAATGAAGAATTTAACTCAAAATGTTCAGAAGCTACATATGATCTCGGATGTCTCTGGGCTAATTACAAGGATTCACTTGGGGGACCCGAATGCATCTTGCTGCCAATTTCTTTATTAATGTATTTTATTTAAATCATTTAACTTGTCAGGTAATATTCAATAGCTTCACACCTGTATTTGGCTCCACTTACTTTTAAAAAGGAAATAGAGATCTTGGCATTCTATCTAGAGTGAAAAATATGATAATTGTACTTTGTTTTGGAAATTATATTCTAAAACATCAACAAAGGCTATTTTGATGACCAATCTACAGCAAATTCAGAAGTATAGTTGTCAACAGAGTCACCATGCCTGTATAGTCAAGAAAAATAAATCATGGTGAGAAATTTTTCTAAAAGTAATAAATTTTAATTAATTAGTTGCCTTACTATATACTATTATGAATAGATTTGGCTCTCTCCTTGGAAGCTCTGTTAAGATAAATGTTGAAAGATTTTCCTTAAACTGCTCATGTCACAGGATTCTTTGTTCTGAAATGTACCATTGCTGAGAATCAATGCAAACTATGAAGCTCTAATGAAGATATTAGGATTAAAATGTTTATTCAGTCATAGCTGACAATAAAAAGTTTTCCTAACCAGCCAGCTAAAAAAAAACAAAAACTATCCTCATGGATTTTTGAATTTAGGTTCCACCGAAATACTTATTTTTGTCAATACTTATATTGTATCCTTTTATATCATATCCTTTGATGTGTTTCTTTTTGAAATTCACCAGAATTACCTTTACAAAATTCCTTAAAAAGTGAAATTTATGAACTGTTCATCTCTTGTATACCATTAAGATAATATGAATTTCCATCCCTAGAGTTGTTGTGACCTGCCAGCAGCCAGCAGAGCTGGTGGCAGACTCAGACAGTGAGGAGATTGGGGAGGAACATGGGCCAGTTCTGGAGTCTGGGGAAGGCTTTGATGATACTCTGTGTCAGAGATAGGCCCCAGCCATCTGACAGTTATCAGCTGCCTTCGGAGTCAGAGATCAGTGGGGCAGAAAAACAGCCGAAGCCGGTTCCCGATGTGCATATGTGTAGACCTGTGAGAAGGAAACACTTAAGGAATTTATTTCTTTATTTATTATTCATATTTCTTTGCCACCCAACTCCTGGGGGACTCTGGGAAGCTTACAACCAAACAATATGAACAGTGTGTAGTAAAATTTTTAAAAACATTTTAAAAAGCCATATACACCATTTAGATCAGATCTCACAAGGTCGCAGTAGCAAGATCAGTGGGCCCCAAGCCTGCCAGAAAAGCCATGTTTTCACTGCCTTCCAAAAGGCCAACATGGTGGGGGCGGTCCGGACCTCAGGAGGTAACTGGTTCCAGAGAGCTGGGGCAGCCACAGAGAAGGCCCTTCCCCATGGCCTGCCAGCTGGCATTGTTTCACTGATGGAACCCAGTGGAGACCAACTCTGTGGGATCTTACTGGTCGCTGGGAGCTATGCGAGTTAACTCAGGAGTAAAGGTACAGGTGGACAATGAATGGCCCCTCCCATAGGAATAAAGAGAAGCAAAAGGGGAGTGGTGTTTGCAGGAGACAATTAGTTCATTTAATTAGGGTGAAGATTTGTTCCTGGCTCCTTGCCAAGTATTAAGGTCTATGATTGTAAATTATTCTTGAAAGACTGTTTGCTGGGACTTTGCTGGATGGGAATGAGAGAAATAAATAAAAGGGGCTTTGTTAAGATGAGAAGTCTGCTTCATGATTTTGTGAAGCCTAGGACAGAACAACAGTAGCTTCTGTGTTTTTAAAATAAATATTTATAGACAAATGTAAGAAAGGAGAATTATAAATTGTAATGTAACAAATCAAATTTAACTCTATATTAAATTCCACTTACATCTTAACTAGTTTCAGTTGGGCTCAATTGTTATCAAGAACTCTGTAGTTCCATTTTCTGTCAATCAGAACAGACACCTGCAGTCCTAAGAATGTAGACACAGTCCTATGGAAGCCTCAAATACTATTGTGTCTATCAAATAAGGAATTGCTTCTGTCTGATAGCTACTGTTAAAAATAAATATAGGGAGAAATGAACTCTACTCAATTGCAGTCAGTATAGTAAGTGACTTCCGTTGTTTTAATTTAATTAGACTAAGGAAATAAGTGATCATGAGACTTTTTTACATTATTAATCCACACAGATTTCTGACTGCTTGTCTTGGATGAAGTTTAATGTTTAGAATGAAAGCTTGCAAATAATACTTCTTTAAGCCATATGCTTCTATTCTTATCCACCAACTGAATGTTTCAAACATTAAGAAAGTGTTCCATCCTGTTCATAAAATTATTAGGAAATTTTGTTATGTCAGAACCATAGTCTATTTGATACACAGCAGCCTATGTCCCAATCAGTTACTTCTGTAAGCAAGACGTTACTTGGACCATTGCTGTATTCAGTCACTAATGGTTACTGGTAATCTTGCACTGAAATTAAAAGTTATACTTAAAATGGAAAGCTCAAAAAACTTATATTATCACTTTACATCTATATTATGCTGAGTGGTATAAATGTTTCTTAGACTGCTTCTTGCTGGCAGGGAAATGTGGTTATTTTATATTGGGTTTTATTTTTTGTAAGCCAGCTAGAGTCATTGAAAGTGAGTGGGTGGCCTTACCAATTCTCTAAATAAATAAGTAAAAGTAAAATGCATTTATAACTAAAAGTTCTTGTTTTCCTATATTTCTGTTTTGTTCTGTATTATGGATTTTTTTTAACTAGAAGCCTAAGTAAAGTGAGGATGTAATCTGTTCTGAAAATCTTTCCAGTTGAAGAGTGATTATAAACAGTATATTCAGTAAAGCCATCATGATTTATCATTTATACAAGCACTTATTCTCTGTAAATCCATCTTCTTCTAAATGAAATTCCTCATAATCTAAACTCTGTTTTTAATGTTTTATTGTAAAATTTACTTCTTTTGAATCCATTCTACACCCAGGCCAGAGTTCTGGGGAAAGAAAACACCATACTGGAAGAAGGATGCTATAATTGGTTTTTATATGAAATGGCACAGAACTCTTTTCCATGAGGACATACCCCTGCTTTTCTGATGCCAAATATGATGAAGGTTGTAAAGAATGCTGCTCAGAAGCTGTATGTATATTAAAAATCTACTTAATGTACACATAGTAATTCCTCATAACATGGTGTGCCTTTCCCCCCAAATCCTCAGTGCAAACATATCAGTCTAGAGTATATTCTAAATATTTTTGCTTGACTTGTTTATTGTTATTTATTTCTATTATTTATTCTTCCACAAGCAAATGAATGTGCACTTTGACCTTCCTCCTCCAACTTTCCCCATAGTATTTTTCTATCTCATGCTGTGAGTTGAGTTGGGTTGAGAAAAAGTGACCAAATCAAAGTCATTCAATCAGCTTCCAGGGCTACAAATGGACTTGAACCTTGGTTCCCTTTTTCTAAACCAGCATCTTAATCATTATTCCATATCTGTATTTAATTACTGAAAAAAAAACCTTAATGCCACCAACAAAGAGTTTTCTAATTTTCTGTAAATGAGAATATTTTTACCCTGATTACGGCAATAAACTCTGTAGAACTGACAACTCTAAGGCAGATTGATATCACATTATTTTTATACAGAAATACACATGCAGAAATACAACAAAGAAAGAGAGACACAGAGACAGAGAGACAGACAGAGAATAATCTCCTTTCCTCTGAAAGGTAATTTATATATTAATAGAATATGCAAGAGGTTATGTTACATAATGTTATATTATGAACAAACTGTCCATAGTACAAATAATAGAAATAAACACATTAATAAAAGTAACAGTCATTATTAATTTAAAATCAAAATAATACATAAATAATTCCTACAGATCTATCCTGGATGTATTTTAAAAGTCTTCCACAATAACTCTATTTTAATCTGCTTTTGGAAGGCCACTAGGGTCAAAATCTAGCTTCCAATGGAAAATTATTCCATAGGACTTCCTCATCAACCCAATCTCCTTGATTTAATGATGTAGAAGAACTATCAACAATGAGATGATCATACTAAACAGAATAATTATTTTGCAATTAACAAAATAATAAAACTGGGAAAGATATATTACAGGAGAAAACTTTACATTTCCCATATGATGGTAGATATTAAATTACCTTATTGAAGACTTGTTTTAGGGAAGACTGTTTAGAGTAATCTGTTTGCGACACGGAATACATCTTATGATGACAATGAAAGTTTGTGGGATTAAAGAGAAAGTAATAAAACAGAATAGGAACATGGTCATTGTTCTGAGATACTGAAACGTTCCTTGGAAATTTAGTGGTATCTTGATTATTGGGGAGGTATGATGAATTGAAGAAATTGATCAAGACAAGACATTGACCCCTGATCAAGGCAAAGATAAAGAAATCGGTGATAGACCCATTGTTTGGAATCTCTCTGAATAAAGAGAAGACAGAAGATTACACATATGTACTCTGTAGACCTGATGTCCATGAAGAGACTGCAAGACAAAGGTTTTTTTTAAAGGTTTGAGTGCCAGGAGACAACAGGGATAGCCATCTTTTCAAGGATACTTAGTTATCAAACAGCAAAAAGCTGAATAAGATTTTTTTTTTTTAATCCCATTTATATGCTGCCCTTCTCTGGAGACTCAGGGTGGCTTACAATCTATTAAGAACAAATCAATGTGCTTAGCAATAGCCTTCATTCCTTGTATATGTCTGCTTATTAGCGGCATTTTTACAAAGTCAGCTTATTGCTCCCGACAATCTGGGTCCTCAGTTTACCTACCTCGGAAGGATGGAAGGCTGAGTCAGTCTTGAGCCTGGTGGGATTCGAGCCTGCATTAATTGCAGGGCAGATGGTAACAGTTAAGAGTTAACAAGCAGTTAGACCTCTGATGCTGGTCAGTGTTTTATTTGTACAAGATGTAATGTAAATAAAGAATTTTATGATTTTAAAAACTGCACACTGGAGCAGACTCAAGATTTTAGGTAGAAGAAAAGATATACAGGCCTGCAAGATGGTACAAAACATATAACTGAATACCAAATAAGACTTTTGAAGAATGAGATGGTGTCAAAAGTAAATTTACAACTGATAGCCCAAAAAATATTTTTAAAAGGATATTTTACTGGAGCTATGAAAGATACTAGCTGAGGTTTTAAAATGTAAAAGGGAAATACAAGTGAAAAATCAAGAGAGTGAACTAGATTTTTTTCCTTATTGGGTTACAAAAAGTCTTGAAGACCTCTGTGTGATAAAACAAAGAAGAAATGAAAAGAACTCAAGTGCTATCACACTATTTGAATGAACTAAAGATAAAGGCTGTTAGAAGTAAAAGGAAACAAAATAAAATGGATTTATTTGATTATTAAAATAAGATACATTCTTAGTTCTGTTCACGTTTTATGGATTTTCTGTTGACATTAGGAATGAAAAGATGAGTGGTAAGTCAATAGTCTATATTTATTGTTACATGAAAGGCAAAATACTCATGTGTAGAAAATATGGGATAGGAATTAGTTGATAGAATGTTTATCAAGATTTTTTAAAAACATATCTATTTATAATTTATAATATTTTAAAAATATACATATTTATAAAGAATAAAAGAAATCAGTTTAGTAGCACATGGAGAATATAGTAAAAAATGACCAAAGAAATATGATTGGCAAAGAAATAAACCTGGCATCCTTCAGTCTCAAAAGACAATGGCATCGTGCTCCAGGTGGAAATCCTAAAACAGTATCAGTATGGCTAAAAAGACCAACTCAAGAATGGCAGTCCCTTCCACACTGAGGGCAGATAAAGTCTGTCCCTTGCCCAACCCCCAGATTCCACTGGTTTTGGGACTGCCTCTTTGCCTCAGCCTGTCGTACAAATGTCTCTTTGAATGGAAGGAGCCCATGCTATGTCTTTTGCCTCCAAACTGAATGATCAGAGGTCAAGGTTTCCTGTCTGTTGATATCCATTCCCGGGACCTTCAAATCCCTCTTGCAGATATCCTTGTATCATAGCTGTGGTCTCCCTCTAAGGCACTTTCTCCGCACTAATTCTCCATACAAAAGATCTTTCGAATCCATCCATCAGCCATTTTCACGACATGTCCAAGCCAGCATAGACATCACTGTTTCAATAACGTATAAATGCTAGTACTTCCAGCTCATTCCAAGACTACACTATTAGGAACTTTGTCATTTCAGATGATGCCAAGAAAACATCGGACACAGCGCATGTGAAAGGTGTTCAATTTTCTCTCCTGTCATGCATAAAGGGTTCAAGACTCACTGCAATACAAGAGTGTGCTCAAAACACAAGCTCTGTAGACCTGGATCTTTGTATGTTCGATGAGTTTGTAAGATGGCGGCAGTGAGCAGTAGCCGTGAGCTCTGCTCTGCTTGTTATTCTTATCTTTTTTAAGTACTTTTCACTCTATTTTGAAATTAGTTTTAACTTTTAACTTAACGTAATTTTAAAGGCTTGTATTAGTATTATCATTCTTCCACACATCCTCCCTGGAAAATAATTTAAAGCAACCTTCAAAGATAGAGAAGAAGAAACGAAAGGCTGCTGGCATGAAAAGGAGCCAGACCTTGTTTGCAAGGAGCTAAAGTGAGGAGCTTCAGCTGAGTCTTTATCAAGGCTTTTGCATTCTATCTGTCTCTCTCTTTTAACTGTTGTTGCTGGGGAGTGGATTGTTGCCCTGATATATGGCCTTCTGTCTACTGGAAAGAGCAAAGACAGAAATCTTGGTGGCTACCGAGATGAGATTGTACTGGTATGGACTTCTCTGGGGGAGACTTCACCCTTTTTGCATGCAGTTCTTTTCTGCATTCAATTTGTTCTGGAATAGTAATACCTCCTTTAAAAACCCTGGTCTAGATGGCCTGGCTGGTAGTACCTTGCAAGGGCCCCTTTCCAGGGTTACAAGAGAAGATGGTCAATGGTTTTGAAGGCAGAAGAGGGTTAGTGCCCCAATGTTTGAGTAAATGGAGGAAGAGTCTTCTAGGAGAAGGGAAGCTCTGAGTTTAAACTCCCACTGACTTGTCATTACATTTGTCACTACAAGGCTTCAGGGGAAAACCTTGAGGCAAAATCCAGAGCCAGAGTCCTGGAGGCAGTTTGCAATCATGTAAAAATGCATTCTGGCAACTCCTGCACCGTAGCTGGGACTAATTATATTGACTTTGCTGTTCCATTGGATTATTTCAGTGACATGGAGAGGGGGGATCTGCTGCTTGAGTAACAGTTTATCCTCCATATAAAACTATCCAGGCCATTGTTCTCTGGAGAAGATCTCCAGCTTTGCAAAGAAATACAGATATGATTCATAATCTTTCTCTTTTCTAAATCTCTGTTCATTCAAATCGTTAAAAACCAACTTCTTGTTGCTCTTAATTGCAAATTCATGTCCGACCCATCGCGACCCCATGAACAACATTCTTCCAGGCCTTCCTGTCCTCCAACATCCCCTGGAGTCCATTTAAGGTTGCACCGACTGCTTCAGTGACTCCAGCCAGCCACCTCATTCTCTGCCATCCCCTTCTTCTTTTGCCCTCAATCATTTCCAGCATTAGGCTCTTCTCCAGTGAGTCCTTCCTTTGGTGGCCAAAGTATTTACTTTTCATCTTCAGGATCTGGCCAGTCAGGGTTGATTTCTTCTTGGACTGATCGGTTCGATCACTTTGCAGTCCAAGGGACTCGCAGCACCATAGTTCATTTCATCATGATTTTGTGGTATCCAGTGCCCACTATCCAAAGAACTAGTTGAGATTAATTTAAATATATATATGTACTTTCAATGGTTTTCTTCTGAAAATAAAATCTAACATTGTATCAACACCATAAAATGAGCCAATGCTTTGGAAATTTATTTAATTTTTAAAATAGGTGGTCATGTTCACAAGGAGCTGTTGTTTCAAAAAACCACATGCTTTTAGGCTCATCAATCTAGTTGCACAATTCTTTTGATCCAATATAAAGTTCTGGAAGGTAACCAGAGCATACTCACACAAACAATGCTGAAAAATGAATGAAATTATAAGTCTGAAATTTGCTTTTATGCAAATGCCTTAATTATTAACTGAATTGTCAACATAATTTATATATTAAGTTAGAAGGAAGTCAATCGTATAAGGAAAAGTCTGGGAACGTTTTTAAAAGCCCAAAGAGAGGGTATCTAAATACCAGTATATATTTACTAAAGAATACTATCATCATTCAAGAGTTGAAGGCAAGTAGAAAAAATGAACACAGGGGCATTTTGTTCTATTTCAGTAACAGGGAGACATAACCAACTTGCCAAATGATAAAAATGGAAACTAGATAATTATGGTTCAGATGTCAGACTAAAATTGGGAGAAAGGATTTAATTTTCAGCTCAGTTACGATTGAGGAAATCTCTTGAAGAATAAAAGACTACTTTCACAAAGTGGGATGCCTAACTGATCATCAGTTCCTACTTTCTCACTTTCATCTCTGTGAGCCTGCAGAGAAAACTGATATCTGTGCCAATCACTGGCCTGAAGGTCTGCCCTGAAAGGATAGCAGTCGGTTAGCCTCGAGACAAGTAGTAAAAGACTGCAGCCAGCTCTGCAAAGACAAAGGAACTGGCAAGAGAAAGTAAAAAAGGAAGAAACTTAGTGCCCATCTGCCAGTGGCAGGATAACCATAACTCTAAAAAGACCTTCCCAATATGGGATGCCTGTGAAGGAAAGAACAACAAAATCCACCTCCGATTACTGCTTGAGACAGTTTATTAATCTAGAGAAGAACTCCTGACAGAATGTCTATTCAGTCTTTATCCAATGTATTCTGCCTAATGGGAACCTTATTATGTTTGACACTGCAAGTAATTACCCTATGAGAATTTTTGCATATGAGAGAAACAAATGCTTTAATTTTGTGCAGGTGTCTTGGACACATTCAATGTGCCAAAGAATGAGGTGTGCATTCTTGTTTTCCTGTAGTGATTTCAAATTAGGGTGGTTCACGCTTGAGGAAAATGTGTCCATCAGGGAAAGAGGATAACATATTATTTATCTGAGAAAGCCACAAAAGCCAAGAAATTGCTTTCACAAAATTCAGTGAGAGGAAAAAAAAACATTGAGAATAGTATTAGTTTACAGATAATTTTAATGTACCTTTTTAAAAAAGTACTGTTTCAGAATGCTCCTTATTTCATAAGCATCTGTTTCTTGATTATACAGTTCAGTCATTTTCAAGTGAATCATCTCTTATTCAGTTAATTATAGATGTTCATTTTATTAAATATTTGTCTGGCGAAAAGTATATTAGTTCTTAGTTCCAGAAGTGAAGTATTCTTTGGAAGGAAAAACAATAGTGATTCCAAATCCACTATCTTTTGTATTTTTTATTTAAAATATATTTGTTATGAGGGAAAACAAAGTAGAAGAAAGTACATGTATTCTATAGAGAAGTAACTCAACTGCAGCTCAAATGTCTGAAACAGATGGTGGAATGGTTTAAGCCTGGCATCCGATAGCAACTAGATTTTACAAGGCTTTTTTTGTTCTGTTATTAAAACAAGATGTAAATCGTGTTACTAGAAAAAGGTGCTGTTTCTTGTTTTAGTAATTAGGTTATTCAAATTACTAAGAATATATATCACATTCAAAATTATAACAATGGATAAACTTTATTTTTTTAGTAATTTTTATTAATAAATTCTCTAAAAAACAAAATCTTATCAGTAGTGTTCTATCTCAGTGTACCAAACCAAAAGAGAAAAAAATCTATATTTACACAAAACATTTGTAACAATAAAAAATTACTAGCAAAATATGCCAGTATTCTATATAAAAATCCACCATCCTATATCATATCATTTATAGTATTTATCTTTCAATCTATCTATTTATCTCTAAATCACTTCATCCTCTTTTCACATTTCTCAAACCAATGATACCACATGTTCCAGGTATGAAAAAAAATTGAATCACTCCTTCCTTTTACTAGTTTTGTGAATCTATCAGACTCCACACATTCCATTATTATAAATGTAATTTTAAAGTCCATTGGTACGTTTTTACTCTTCCAGACTTGTGCATAAGCAATTCTTCCCGCCGTAATTATGTGCACTATCAAAAACCATTTTTCCACTCCAATATTTGCCAGTTTAATTCCCAATAAAAATGTTTCAGGTTTCAATTCTACCCTACATTGCATTATTTCAATTAGCAGCATTGGATTTTAGACCAACATCTTACTGCCAGTGGACATGTCCACCATTCGTGGAAATAAGTTCCATTGCCATGCCCACATTTCCAACACTGGGGTGATGTCCCGGGGAACATTTTGGCCAATCTTGCTGGGGGTAGATGCCATCTGTACACCATCTTGTACATGTTCTCCTTATAGGATGTTGCCATAGTCAATTTCAAATTTTTTTGCCAAATTTCCTCCCACTTTTGTAAATCAATTGAGTACCCAAAATTCCTCCCCCAGGCAATCATAATGTATTTTACAATTTCTTCTCCTACCCTCAAAAACAGCAAATAAGTGTAGCATTTCAATAAAGTCTTCCTTTCTTGGGCCAATGGATACACTTTAGCCTGAACTGGGGCATTTCATTAATTAGAGATGATCAAATTGTAAGTTGGGCAAACTTATTAGGGCTATTTGTATTTCAAAAATTATTCAAAAGGCTTTGAACTCCTGCCATACTCTTTGTAACTGGTGGATAGAACTGAAGAAAGTGATAGGCAAAACCAGAATCAGATATGATAAAATCACAATTTTCTTTTTTAAATTTTACTTAGTTTCTTTTTATGTACTGTACTTTATTTGGTGTTGCTAACACCAGATGATTCTAGTACACTAAGCAACATAAAAACAATTAGAAATAACAAAAAACAAACTGGAACACAAGAAAAAAACAACAAAGGAATAAAATAAATTTAAAAGCATGAATGGTTCAATTGTTTATGAGAAGACATGAGACAATTAGTCAAGATGGTCTTGGGGGAATGCACATGAAAGAAAAGAAAAAAGTGTGAAAGAAGGAAAAGGTAAAGTAAAATTACTGCATAAAAAGAAACTTAAAGACCAATATAAAAATTTTAGAATATAAGTGAGTCTTCCAAAGTAAAAAACTGAAAGTTACCTGAAAGCAAACAGGATGTGAATTTGCCTGGAACAGAGTGACAATAATCATGTTATAGAAATCCAGAAAAATACAAAATACAAATACTACTTGGTGTAATGAAAAAATATGTACATATAAAAGAATTACTACAGCAAAGATTTATTGTAATATGTGTAAAAAGAAAATGATATTTCTAAAAAATGTAGCTGACAATATAATGAAATATTTAAGAATGCAGGATTATTTATAAGAATAAAATCATAAGAATGTGGAAGTATTAGTGATATTTGTGGATTGTATGTACTTTTATAAACAGACAAAGGCATATTTTGGGGTGAGAACATGAACCATTGAAGTGATCAATTGGTATAGCTCTGGAAGTCAACATATCAAACAGCAAGCTTATGTTTCAGAAGGCGACTGGAGTGAATGATTTCAAGTTATACATTCAAACTGAACAACTGGAATTAAACAAATACGAAAATGAAAGGGGTCATAAGAAGCAGAAGATGTGAAGCTAAGGTTGCTTGGGGTTGATAAAAGAATTTGAAAGAGAGTGATGGGAAGTTTAAAAACAGAAGCAATGGATAATGTAATGGTCCTAGTGGAAGCAAAGATAATTTTCAAGGCTAGAAATGTACTTGAGAAGAATAGCAAATGGTTTGGAGAGAAACTCCTTTTAGTTTTTTTGATTACTTAGTTTTGTGTTGTTCTTATAACCATTCCTTTACTCTGCAAAATATTGCTTACTCCAGAAAGAAACAACATAGTTTATGTGTGTGTATATTTGGCACAGGCATTCTCACTCTCTCAGACACAACCAAGTGTATAACACAAACATAAAGCCATTTCCAAAATTTATTTTAGTTGGACATGTATTGCCCAAATCAAATCCAGCAAAACAGAACCAGACTGATTGAAACCAAAATGTGATCTCTCGCCCCCACCCCTGTGAAGCTAAAAAAAAACCCAATGGCATTCCCTTTTTGGACAGCTTGTTAAAATGACATTATAAGAGTTGGGGCTATTTAGGAATACTTACGTCATGAGCAAAAACATGTTTAGACAAGGAGGGAAAAGAATATGTTTAAACCTGCTTGGAAGCTTTAAAATAAGCCTAATTAACATTTTGGACAAACTAAGTGATGTTAATTTGTAATATTGGCAAGATGCCTCATAGTTTTTTTTTTCTTTTTTAAGTGCATCATTATTTCTTAAAAGTCTTTTCTATGTGAAATGAAAATAGAATGCCTTACTGTTGGGACAGGTTTTTTTAAAGGATTTAACAAATAGGCTATAGAAACCAACCCCAAGTTGTTTGGAACTTTGAAGGACAGGCATCAAGGGCATTGTAAAGCATTAAATAAAAGGATAACAGCAATTAACCTCTTTAGATTGGTTTATGCAGTAAGTTGTTTTGTCAAAAAATGGATGCACCGTAGACAGCCTGGCTCTGCAGTAGGATCAAGACCAGATGGAGTTTATAAAAAGTGCATAAAACCCTACATGATATGGATAATGTCTGTTCAAGAGCTATTTTCAGTTTAACAAAGATGATGGAACAAGAGGGTATACATAAAAATTAAAGAAAATCTGATTGGAAACAGATGTTAGGAAACCCCATTTTAATGCAAAGAAACATAGCTGTTTTGAACAGTCAAGAAAGCAAAATTGTTCAGGTAGAAACACTAGTCTCATTCATAAACAACCAAAAGGCAACCTGGGATGTAATGGAGTATGAATGACTAATGGATCTCATTTAGACAAGGATTCTAAATTTACAATTGCCGTATAATACGTTCAAAAGTAGATTATAGAGGAATTCATAGGTTGAGATGATTGAATATTTTTCCCAGTCAGCATTTGTTCAGTCAGATTTAGATGTTTTTCTATTCATCAATAGTTCCTTTATTCCTGAGTTTTCCAAACTACAGAAATTAAATTAACTGTGTGTGTCATTGCTTTGCCCTTTGTATCTTTTTGTTTGTTTATTGTCAAGCTGAAGAAAATAGTATATATCAATTGATTTCCTTATATGAATGCTTTTGGGGGATAGACTCCACAAGCTGATTATATATCAATAGTTAGGTTTTCTTTGGGTTTTTTTCTTTCTGCCAAATTTTGCATGCCAATTAAAACTGCAAAACTACAAGCCTGGTTTTCTCAGAAATTTAAGTTCCCAGATAGCTAGGTACAAAGTTCAGACTAAAGGAAAGCTGCAATTTATGGATATATGCAGATTTTTAAATAGGCTTGCATAATCACAAGACAAAACAATCACAATAACCCCATAACTATATTTGTTCAGCACAGAACATGGAAGCAAAATGGTTTTCATAACCTGAATAAAAAAACCAATCAGGACAGGATACCAAAGCTCAAAGGAAAGCAGAACAAATAGCTTTATTGTCGATGGTTATTGTTACATTCAACAGAACAGAAATCAGACAAACCAGGAAAAGTAGCTTAGCTTTCCAAGCTGCTTACCGTTTTACCAGCAATGGCCATAGTAGGCATTTGCATTTTCTTCTCTGTAACAAAGTATTGTGTCTGTCTGCCTGAATGTTTCTGCTTATCCTATTGTGTTCCATGTACATGAAATGAAATGCACTATATGCATTGGGAACCCCAAAACAGTTTTCTCTACAGTCCCAAACCTGATCCTTCCCCTTATCAATCCCAACTCTTTTTTTTACTAGTCTCTTCCAACATACTAATGTTGGTCCCATTCTGTTCAGTTTTCAGGGAGTCCAATTCATGCTGAGCACACAAAGTTTTGAGCATAATTTGTTTATGAATTTATTTCCAACATTCTACTGGGGTGAAAACAATAACAAGTATATTAAAATTAAGCTAGAAGCAGCAAAAATTTGATTGCATGTATACAGTACATGTTAACAAGTTTGCTTAAAAAAATAAATAACAGCAAGGAACCTACTTGATGTTGCTGATTATTTATTTGATAAACTCTTTTACTTAGAATAAAGAAGGCTAGTGTGTCTGCATATGTTAAATAAGCCTTTACTTTCTCTTGCTAAACCACTTATCTAAATGAAGGCGTGACCAAATATGACAAGCAGAAAATCTACATGAATCTTTAGCAAGATACTTTGTATTCCAGAAGAACTTTAAATATATAATTAAAGTAGTATGTTACAACTGGTGCAGAATGCAGCCGCGCAAGTAGTCATGGGTGTATTTAGTGCACCCATGTCACACCACTCTTGCATGGCTTGCATTGGCTTCTGGTGGCCTTTCGGGTGCAATTCAAGGTGCTGGTTATGACCTTTAAAGCCCTTCTTGGCTTAGGACCAGGGTATTTGCGAGACCACCTTCTGCCACCAGTAGCTTCCCTTCACCCAGTGAGGTCCACAGAGTTGGCCTCCTCTGGATGCCCTTGGCCAGACAGTGTCGGCTGGTGACCCCCAGGAGGAGAGCCTTCTCTGTGGGAGCTCCAGCCCTCTGGAACAATCTTCCACAGGAATTCCGAATGATCTCTGACCTTAGGGCCTTCCACTGGACCTTGAAAACTTTGCTCTTCCAGTGGGCTGGGTTGGGTTGAATATTTTAATTTTTTACTGAATCTTAACTATTTCAAATTTTAAATTGTATTTTTTCCTAACTTTTAACTTATTTATTAGACCATATTGCTAATTTAATTCATTTTTATATTCTATTTATTGTATGTGTTTTTAATATGTTGTAAGCCCCCCTGAGTCTTTCAGGAGAAGTACGGCATATAAGTCTAATAAATAATAATAATTTTAAAAATGGCCAAAGTTTGTTAAAGCTTTGATCATCTATCTTTAATCAACACAAAAATATATTTACACTGTTTATTTGAGATTATTTGGACATGGCTGTAATTCAGAGAAAAGTACAAGGAAAAGGAAGAAGGGGATGACCAGTGGTAAGACAGATAGATGGCTGTTACTCACTGGTGAATGCAGCAATGGCAAGATCTGAAAGAACAGGTTAGGGATCAATAATCACAGAGGAAACTATCCATTGCTAGTGTCAAAGGTGACTTGATGATATCCAATCAATCAATTTGAAGCTAGTACATCATCTCACACCCCAGAAAACAGTGTGCAATCCTACTGGCATTTCAAACAAAACAGTGTGCAATCCCACTAGCATTTCAAACAAAAAAGAAAGGAAGTTCAGTTGCCATGACTCATCTTCCATAGATCCCTTACAACTAGTAGCCCTGCTATAACTGTTCTTCTTTCTTTTCAACCTTCATCTTCCCAATTCCAGCTAGTTTTTAAAGACGCTTTAAAAATAGGTCTCAGATTAATTAGTAGCTCTTATCAATAGCTATTACTGTTAGATATCCACATTTATCCAGAGTGATACAATGATGGCATGCATTCTAATACAGACTGAAGAAGAAAAAGGGAATAATAGTTTCTTAAACTATCCAACAAAGTTCATATAGAAAAAAATATACCTATCATTTATACCTGCTAAAGCCAAACTGTAAACTTATAACAGAAAGTAAAACAGTCATTTGAGAAGTTTCATTCTTATTCCCTTAAAGGTGAGAGGGATGGCACATAAATTTAATAAATACATTCTAGAAAACTGTTTCAGTAATACCTATATTTCATACATTGCAAAAGAGTAATAACACAAATGGAAACTGAAGTCTACTATGTGACATTGATTAGCAGTATGATATTCAGGCTACCCATTTAAGAGGAAAAATAAAATCTTTGTTTATGTGTGCAAAAAAAAAAAAAAGAATGTTCTTATTCTACTCTAGTAAGGCAATAGTCAACTAGTTTGCACCCTTGATTGTTCCCAGAAAATTTGACATATAGGACAGAGACATGTATTTTAAAATGCCTCCAACAAAGCAACATTAATACAAACCTTTTATAATTTCTATTTGTAATATATAACATTTGTAATGTCAAATATCAATTATGCAAGGTTAGGTTGGCATCAACCTTTTTTGTATATAGCCAGGAAAAACACTATTTTGGTCAAGAAAATTGAAAAAAATAAAATCATGAGTACTCTGGCTCATCCTACCATAATTGCAAAATTGTGGTACTTTTTTGCTAAAAAACAGATCATAATGACATGGTATGAAGTACCATGTGCAGTATATTTAAGATGATCAGTGTAATTAAACTCTGGAATATAAAGACCATTGATTCATTTATCATATTACTATGGTTGCCATATTATTCATCTATATGCATGATGCAAATTTGAAACTATAATGTAGTCTAAGTTTAAACTATTTGTGCAGAATCAATATTTTATTCAATCACAATTTGGTCTTAGGTAATCTGAGACTAAGTGTATATGTATATGTATGCACGGCTGGAAACATGAGGAAGAGACTTTCATCCTGCAGTGGATATATAATCATCATTTTAGCCATTATCCAATATGAAGTACAAATATAAAAAGCATAATAAATATCATAAAAACCTAGACAACAAACCTTAAGTGAAGAGAGAATAAAATATTACCTCCCAACTATGTAGCCATCTAGACAAATCTCCTTTAGTTATTTCTGCAAAATGAATGAACATTTTGAACTTTAATCTCAGAAAGATCAGCCCTCGTTACTATTTGGATAGGAGAATACCAGAGGACCTCAGGACTGTTGCCCCATCTGGGAAGTTAAAAATATTTAAGAAAATAGGGGAAAAACCTTTTCATATTTATATTGTCTGAAGAAAAAGTCAAAGGAATTGGAAAAGCACTTCCATAATGGAACTATGAGAACTGTATAGATGCTATCTCCAGCTAAAACATGCTTTCATCTTTATCAAACTCTGAAATAGGAATAGGAATCACAGATTAAAGAGTTAGGCAGTCTTCAGAAAAGATTCCTCTATCCTTTGACTAATATATGCCAAGTTGGTTTTGGCTGATGGTATCCAAAGTATAAAAGATCTGAAAGGCAGCAAGATCCCTTTTTCTGTGTTAAGCAAATGAGCTCCATGAAGAAAATAAAAACAGGAAGCAAAAGGCACAGCTCAGTATGGGGAAAGAAAAGGGGAGGAAGTATTCTTGTTTCTTTCCTTCACTCCAGCCATCATCAATAGGGTTATTCTCAAGTGGCAGATAAAAATAAAACCCAGGAAGGAGGAAGAGTACTCCTTCCTTTCCTCCTTCCCCTCCAGCTTGTAAGAAAACACACAAACACCTGTTTTTTGCCTTTGATGAAAAAATAGGGCAAGGCTCATGCATAATACTTGACAGATATATCCATATGTATGCATTATCAGCAATGATGTATGTTGCTATTAGAACTAAGTGACAACACAGTGAGAAAAATTGAGAAGAGAAAGTGACTGAGAATAAACCCAGAGAGAGCTGTATATATGCACAGGAGCAAACAAATTGGTACCAGCTGAAAGCAGACAATACAAAATGACGTCCAACAGGATGAAAATAACTACCCAGCAGCAAGTTTTACTTAACCGAGTCAATGATCATGAAAGGAAATGGAGGATGAGGTAACATTTAATGAACAGCTGCTGGCATAAAATGAAAGTTCATACTAAGAACTTATCAGAAGACACCACCCATGTACATCATCATATAGGAAGCCTGTCTTTTCCAACTTTCTTTGTGTTCTTTGACTACTAGTAGTGAAGCTTAATTGTGTGAGCGTGCAATCCTGGGTAATTTAAACAAATGTAATCAGTAAAGTGGATATCAGAAACAATGCTTCAACAGAAAGAGGAATGGATTATAGAATTGGGACTTAATTCTGCTCACAGTTAGCAGTACAGGAACTTGTACAAGTGCCTTAGGTACAATGCATTACTAAAACGTCCAACTTCATGTCTGATGATTAAAATAAATAAAACCTCTAGTTAGTATCATGTAGTGTCTGGAATTCCTCTTGGAAGTGTTCCTGACACAGTATTTCATGGAACATCTTTTGTTGATTCAGACTGTGAAATATCAAACCAGATGTTTAAAAAATCACTTGGAGGCGTTAAGAGAAGGAAAGAGACAGTTTTCATTAACAAAGACTACAACAACGAAAGTGCAGCTTCATATTCATTGAACAAATTATGCTTTGATATATTTCCTATTTTAGAACTTGGATTATTCCATTCCTTCTTTTCTACTGTAACTATTTTCTGAAATGTATTAGAAAGTTGATGTCAGCATTCCAAAGACGTTTCCCCCATCTCTATTCGGCACTCAGACACAAAGTTCATCCAAGTAAAAATTTATTTAGAGAATAAAAGTGTGTTGGCAAATCTGGGAAAACCTGAATCTGAAAGTTCTGGGTTTTCCCTACAGAGCTGATCATCTGAAACCCATCCCCTGCACCCATCAGTACATCACATGGTCCAAACACTGGTCATCCCAATTGGAGACATTCCTTTAACCACTCCTAACCCAGGTGCAGATGGCATGCCTTGACTCAGAAGAAGAATGTTGTAATGTCTAAACCTTCACTTGTTTCTAAAAACTTGCCTCAAAATTTCCCAGGCACCAAAATATGACAGTGTGGAAGTTTCTAAGAAAAGTGGCTTATAAAGCCAACAATTGAAATACTAGGCCACAACAAATAGTATAAGTGAAATATCCGCATGATTAATGTGCACAGTGTTAAGCAGCTAATATACTAAGCTGGGTACAGAGATCTCCAAGAGATTCTAGAACAGGCAACAAACTGACCCAAAACCTACATTCGCTTTCATTCTTTCATTGCTTTAAATTTCACTGCAATACAAGACAGAATTCTGGATTAGTACTTGAATTACAAGCATTTCCTATATCAAGGAAGATAATGTGGGCTTGTGGGGCAGGGGGGTTTAAAGAGGAAGAAAGGAAGAGAGATAGAAAGAGAGATCAATAGAAATCTGTCTGTATAAAGACGACAATTCAAGTAGTTTCCATTGTTGTATTATGCTATTTCTTTAGAACCCGTATACCTTTGTGCTTAACTCACCCAAATAAATCAGTTAAGAGTTCTCCTTTGAGAGACAAATGATGAGGATCAAATTATCATATTTAAGATGCATTATGCAAAGATCAAACTCTCTAGACAATTCTATATTGCTGGGGATTTGGAAGGAAAAATAAGACAATTAGCAGCAGGAAAATGGTCTTTAATTTCAGTGATGATGGATACATTGTCAGAATACCTGAAGTACAAAGATCATTTGGGGTAGATCATTCTGCAGAATCTATCTACATGGTCACTAAAAGTCAATTCTGACTTGAGGCCATCTAATTAATTAAATCAACAATAAAACTGGTGCTGTGAATGTCAAAGAAAAATCATTTTGTAGGTGTCTAAATGGACAGCTAGGGAAAAGGACATGAACAGGCAGAGTTCTAAGACATGCCTGATCCTTTCTAGTAAATAAATGGTGTTCACGTCCCAAGTGAAATAAATTTCAGTAGACTATCACTGGGGACAAATAGATAATGGTACAGTTTTGTATTTTATTTTTTCCAATAAAATGCCCATCCCTGTTCCCTAATTTCTATCATAGTTCTACTCCTAATTTTCTTTTTAAGGAAATTTATTTTATTTTTATTTTATTTATTTTAATCCCATTTATATCCCGCCCTTCTCCAAAGACTCAGGGCGGCTTACAATGTGTTTAGC
>JANHFR010010214.1:2294-12591 GCA_032468015.1 Mimophis mahfalensis | reverse complement strand
TCCAAGTCCCGCCTCCCAAGTGTTGCCAGATCAAATGCTACATTGCCAGTCTCATTACTTAATTTACACACCTTGTATGTTTCTCCAAAAAGAAACTACGCTGCCTCTTCACCAGCTGCTCCTTACTGGTAATCCAAGTAATATTTTACCACCTCGGGCCAGAGGATATGAGTTCTAGTTCCACCTTAGCCACAAAGCCAGCTGGTTGACTGGGCCAATCATTCTCTCAGCCCTATAATGGCAAATCAGTTCCGAAAGCTTGCCAAGAAAACTACAGGGATTTGTCCAGGCAATCCCCAGGAGTCAACAGTGACTGAATATATATGTATATATCTGTTACGTTCTGGGAGAAGAATGGAAGCTAAGCCAGAATGATTTCTAATAACTCTTTATTCAATACTGCCTGTGAGGCAACTGAACTCCTTGGCTGACAGAGCTCCTTTTATAGGAAACTGATCAGCCATACAACCAATCAAGAGAAAGTATTTTCCTGATCCAACAGAGGACCAGACTTAGAACTTCAACTGACAAATATGTATACTATATACAATACATAACAATATGCATTTATTATATACAGTATATGTATTTCTGCCATGGCCCCTTCCCTCTGGAGTATCTTGATGCCAGAGATGAGATCTGCCACCACTTTTTGGTCTTCCAGAAGGGCTTTAAAACTTGACTCGGGGGTTGGGTTGGGGTTCCGATGGGGATATACTAGGTTGGAATTACATGTTCTTGATATTTAGTCTTTGTTAATCATAGTTAATTTTAATGATTTTATATTTATGATTTTATTGCATTGTAAGGATAGTAAGCACTATCCAAAGCAGAGTCACTTTGGATAGTGAGATGGGCAGCATTTAATAAAATAAAATAAATATAGCAATAGAGTGTGTTTTTTCAGAGTGGTTTTTTTCAGGGTGGTTTTGCAATATATTTTAAAAGATGCAAATTCTGAAAACCTGCACAATGTTTACTTTTGATATTGGCTCTCCAAAACTTATAGAGGTTCACCATCTCTTTGCTAGCTAAATATTCCATTTGTAATGTTGTGAGGAAAAACAGAAGAGAAAATACTGGCAGGAGATAATATAAACAGGTTGCTTATATCCAGTTCTTATGATAGTAAACTGTGATAATTACTCCAGTGTTAAAAGTCAATGAATGCATCTCTCAGATTAAACACAGTTCCTTTGGCCTAATGATTGCAATGCCACTTGGATGAGACATTAAGTATACCTTTAAGGAAACAACTTGGTCTTCCCTCTGCAGAACTGAATAAACTAGCAGGTCTTTTCTGAACAAGCTGCATAATATCTTTACATTAATCTTAAAGAAGGAAGGGGCTCTCGAGAATCCTTTGCTACACTGCATTATTTAGGTGGAAGCTACACAGCAGAGCAGATATTTCTGAACACAAGATTCCTATGTCATGATAATCTGGGGAAGTCTATTTCCTTAGCATGTGGAGTCTATTTGTTTAAATTAATATCTCAGCCAGAATGTATGACACTGTAGCAAGAATATTTGCAGCTGATGGGAGTTGGATAAACACAAATTAATCCTTTGGCTCTGTGCTGATGTTCCTGGAAAGTGACAATACAAAAAAAAAATTGTTATACTATTTTGGAAACATCAAGGATTGTAAAGGGAAATCATATAGATCATTTGACATTTGTAGTTTAGTTTTTAATTGTACACATATGTGCACACATCCATGCACACAGTACACAGAGAACCTAATTAATAAGATCTTGCCAGATCAGTGGCTTGTTATCACTGTTTATGAATACAACCATCAAAACATTGTTTAATTTATCTAGTTTATTTCTTTCAAATCTAAGACTTTTCAAGGTGGTTTACTGTATGAAATATATGTCAATATCATAATTTCATAAAAGCATAGATCACTTCCAGTGTAATCAAGAGTATCTTCTATATATTTAACAAGTCAAATCAAAAACGTGAAAGAAAAGAACATTTTTAAAAAAGGTTCATTTACACAATTCTTCTTTTAAAAAAAATGAATCAGAATATTGCATGTGATTTCATCCATGGAAAGTCTATCCTGATGAAAAGCGCATTTTGACCGTTTCACATACAATTTTGCAGCTGGGCATTTTGGCTTCATAAAGACTCTTCATTTACTCAAACGACAGTTTTGGTGGCCAGGCTTCCGACGTGACGTAAAATACTTCACTGCATCATGTACTACATGTGCAATGACCAGACCCATGACAATCAAACCACATGGCCTATTACAAAGTTTCCGAACCCTCCCAGCCTTGGGAAGATATTGGCATGGACTTTGTGGTGGAATTACCATCTAGCCATGGGTATATGGTCATCTGGATGGTCATTGACCTGTTTTCCAAACAGGCCCACTTCATACCCTGCCGCAGCTTGCCAACAGCCCATCAATTAGCTCAACTTTTTGTGAAACATATATACCGACTCCACAGAGTACCTAAAAGAATAATTTCAGATTGTGGAGTCCAATTTACGGCTCGATTCTGGCAGAAGTTTATTAGACTGATCGGTTCTTCCCAAGCACTCAGTTCAGCCTATCACCCAAGTACAAATGCAGCTTCTGAAAGGGCGAATGCCCTGATTAGCCGTTATTTAAGAACTTATGTGATGTATCAACAAGATGACTGGGCTGACTTAATTCCTTTTGCAGAAGTGGCGAATAACAATGCTGTTCATCGCAGCACCGGTTTCTCGCCTTTCAAAATAATATACGGCAAGGAATTTGTTCCTATTCCTGAACTACCTACTCCACCAACAGATCCATGTCTACCACAAGAGTGGAGTGAAAAATTACCACAGATATGGCAAGCCACTTGTGAAGCCTTACAACAAGCCACACGTGCCTCCAAAAAATATGCCGACAAAAGATGACAAGATCCAATACCTATGAAACCTGGAGATCTGATGTTTTTATCCACAAAATATCTTCGTCTAAAACTACCCACTAAGAAACTGGGCTCCAAATATATTGGGTCATTTCCAATTGAGTGGGTTATAAACCCAGTAGTTGCTAAATTTCGTCTCCCGACGTTATTGAAAAAAGTCCATCCGGTCTTTCACCGGAGTTTGTTAAAACTAGTGCCGCTAACTATACCCCTACTATTGACCCATTACCGAAACCCATAACAAAAGATATCTTTGAAATTGATGGCATACTAGACACCAAAACCCAGGGAGGCATTGTATACTATCTTGTCCATTATGGTTTTCCCATAACAGAGGTATTGTGGGTAAAACAGAGTGATATAAATGCCCCTAGACTCCTTTGTTCCTTCCACCGTAGACACTCTACCGACTTCAAGGCTTAAGAAGTTAAACATACTGTCTGTTCCTTTACTTGTAGGAGGAGGGGCCGTGGTGAAGGGGGGCTTTATGTCGAGCCCAAACTCCGCCATGCTCAGCCAACCCGCGAATGTTCTACGCCCCTGCTCTGTAACACCCGGAACCCTCTGATGACATAGCGCAGATCATCTGAGTGTCGGTGGGGATTCCCTGCTGTTGGCATCCCCAACCACGTGTTTTGCATTGGGCGGTCCTAGACTTGTGATGGGAGGGGGGTTTCCCACTAATCAAGTTTGTTAAACTTTCATCAGGCTGGTGTGGCGTTGGGTCGGGTCGTGAGCGTTTGGAGGGGAGGGTCGTTCAGATCTGGGTGGGGTTGACGTGTTACCTGGGGTAGGCGGGGATTACTAATGGGGTTAGATGAAACTGTTAAAAGCAGCGCTGGTAGGCAAATGCTCCCAGCACTGACTTCATTCCAGAATTCCTTTTCGTTTTATGTGCTGGTTTGTTCTCGAGAGAGGAGACCTGAAAATAGACTTTGTTTGCATCAACAAGGCTTGTTCGTGCTCTTCTTCCGTGACTAGCCAAGAACATGCAATGGTAATATCCAGACTGTTTCTTTATTGAATAATGAGATATTTCAGTTAATGGAAGGCACAGCTGCTCAAGTCACTATTAGAACTAAATGTATCAGTAACACTGTATAAGTTCTATACCATCAGTACTGGGGTTTTCAGTGCTCACATTCATAGCATTTATACACACACCCAGCCACACACTTATACATATTTATGCAAACACCAGCCAAATATTTAACTATGGGATAAGTAGTTGAGCATGTGTGGCCAATATATGGCTGTCCAGCCAAGGCCTCCAAGGGTGGTGAGTAGTCAAGAGCATCAAAATGACAGGCATAATTAGAGAATTAGAAACAATTTTTCTCTCATCTGATTCTTCCTGTGGATCCCTCTGATCCAGACATCGTGCTTTTACATACTTAATCCAATAATGTTTTTCCATTATCTTGTGCATCCTACTGCAGGTATTAAATAATTAAAACTACAATATTCACTATTGAATTTCAGTGATGAAATTTGGGGAAGGATTCTGAAGGCCATAGCGGTGACAGTCCATTCCTCCTCATGTGCCACTGGATAAAGCCAATCCATTTCCGATCATAGACCCCGATGCCAGGCCCGGGCAATAACCAGTCATAAATTTTGTCGCAACAAAATAGATCAAAGCCACTATGGCATCCCCTGCAGGCAAGGCATGCTGGTCCCACCCATCCAACAAAAAAATGACAAGGGTTACCTGTCCAGGAGTGGGACCAGTTAAAGAAACTAGCTCAAAAGAAGCCAAAATCATTGCACATTGCAATTTTCAACATAGGAACACTAACTGGATGCATCCACAAGTAGCCAAAATCCTGAAACACTGCCATATTGACATATGATGCCTAGAGGAGACCAGATTGAAGGGACAGAAATCTAGAGACACTGAAGAACGTTACAAGGTGGTTTACCAAGGCACTTCCAATAACTATGGTGTTGCTGTTGTCATGAATAAAGTTCTACGCACCACATGCCTGAGGTCCAGAAACACTCTGACTGCCTCATGTCTGTCATTATCCACACACACACCCATCAACTCCAGGTGTTTTCTGCTTATGCCCCACAAATAGGACTTTATGAAGACACCAAGGATCAGTTCTGGAATGAACTGCAGACTAAAATCTGTGCCTGCCCTGAGATGAGAGAAGGCTGGCTCCACTAGTATGGACATGTCCAGAGAGCAGCACCTTCCACCATTGCCAAGACAGCCTACCAACTAGAAGTCAACAGCTGGCAACCTCATGGGCATCCAAAACAAAGATGGCAAGACAACATCAGCAAAGACATGCAAGCTGTGGACCTGTGCCCTGGAGACACAGCTGACCACACAAAGTGGCGTTCAGTGATGTGAAAAGCAGACCATCTGCAGGAATACACTAGGATTCTGAAGGCCCTAAAAATAGGGCTGTGTACAGAACGCAGCATCCATGCTTCTTTTTGTTTCAATCTTCGTTGCTTTGCTTTCCTAAGTTTGCTTCATTCTTAAATATAAACATCTCTAAATTTCAGACCTAGGGTGCCCACTTGTGAGTCAGCAATTAGTGAAGGAAAACATTCTATTACATCAGAACAATTGGTATTTTTACTGACAAAAAGTCAGGTTAAATTTTTCAGTAAGATGCAATGTAATTTACAGTGTTGTAAAATGTTTAAATTGGATTATTCAGTGTAAGAGAATTCTTATTGAAGACTAGGGCTCATTTTCCAGATCCATTGGCAAATATCTGATGAGTTAAATAATAAAGAAAAAGCTTAAGAATGTATTGAATGTCACTATTCTAAATCTTATTTGTTTGATCAGAACTGATAATAACTTGTTATGAGAAAACGGTTGAATGGTTCTCAGTGTGGGAACTCTCATGCCCAATAGTTTTTTCTTTCCATCAATGAATAACTAATAAAAGCAACACCATATTGTTTTTTTAATGCACCCTAATTTATATAATATGTCTTTTAAACTGAAACTTTGGAGAAGTATTCCTTAAACGCTCTGGCAAATTATTTAGTGGAAACAAACAGGCATTCCCTATAGACTACTGCCCTGCTAAACCTGTTGCCAAATACGACACATTTATGTGCAAATTTATCTCCCATTCCTAATGAAGAATACTAACAACCACCACAGAAATGCAGGAAAGAGATGCAGCTGTGGCAAACTTAGCACATTTCCGACAGGTTCAGCCAGAGGGAGAATATTTCCTGGCTTTCTTGGTAAAAGTTATACCTTTGAACCATGAGGGTTTCCTCTTGAATCTTGGCTGAGGAGGTGTGGGGCTAATGTCCAGCCACACCCTCCAGACAGGGAACTCTGCTAATTGGTTAAGACCTCTTTAATGTCTGGCCACCATTTGGCAGGCCCAAGAGGCAGCTGCAGCACTCATCTCCATTTATAAGACACTCTTGATTAACACCATATTTTAATACAAGGCCAAATGAAGTTTCAGTGGAGCCAAACATCTGTATTTGTACATTCCTTTGGAGAAATCCTCTCTTTTCAATTGCAGAAGTTTGTTCTCATGCTTTTTGGGGAACACATGGTGTAACCTGGCTTTTGTTCTTTTCCACAAAAATACTCAGCCATGAATGTTAAGATTCACAGCTCCAAATTTTCATAGTTACCTTCCAGCTGTCAGCTCTCTTCCAGCAAAGCACTTTCAGCAAAGGAATAACTCCAGCAATTTTAGTGGGATTCTCTTTCAACTTTGTCCACAACCATAAATGCTTCATGAAGCAAAATAAAGCATCATAACTCTATGGCATTATCCCACTCTACTCTGTTCTAGCAAACTTTATCTCCATCTCCTCTTTTTTCAAGCACAGATCTGCCTGGTATTAACAATCAGTTTATTGATTAGTATGAACACTATTAATCCTTAACAAGACAGTAAAGAAGCCAGATTTTTTTTTAAAAAAGCAGAACAGTTCAACAACACTTAACATAAAAGCATTTGCTACAATAGTACATATCAAAAAGAGTGGAATATTTTTGCAAGAAAAGCAGCAAAAATACCAATAAAGAAATACAGCTACTTGGTGTTAAAAGTTCAAATGAATAAGAATAATTCAGTTTAAGCTGCAGTCTTATGCAAAACCTCTTGGCAGTAAGACCTACTATGAACGCGAGAGGATTTACTTCAAGCACACATTTCCAAAATAAAAGGGCAAGGGTTCATCCAGATAGTCACTTCAAGGTGCTTTCTTCCTATGCTTGTGTTGGCAGAAAAATATGCTGGTATAAATTATTCTGCCCCATTGCTGAGCCTCAGCAATGAAACTGCATGTTGTATCTCACTGAAATGTGAGACCGTTTCAGAGCAGCTGTTGGTGGGTTCCCTGCCACTCTTTTCCCCCACACTCAGTGTGGCCTATCAGTGAGGAAAATAATCCCTAATTGCTCCCAGAATGTGTGGCAGATTGGAGTTTGGGAAACTCACAGAGAAGTCAATCAAACTGGTGTGTATGTCTGTGTCTATGTAGTTGCATTGGAATTAGCTCTTTTGATATTAAGATTCTTTGACAGGGCAGAGGCAGGTGGAAGCAAAAACTACAACCTTAAAGACAAGCATAGGATAAAGAGACAATTGTGGGAAAATGTGCACCGACTTAATTTCTTTGGGATAATTTCTCTGGCCTCCATTCCTATTATCTCCACCATTACATTTTCTTTCTGTTTACTCTGAGAAAGTTTCAAAAGATTTGTTGGTTCCCCTGGTTTTATTCAAGACACTTATTTTTACCTCCGAGGAAGCTTTTTTTTCCTTTTCACCAAACTTCCACTGGGAGAACAGTAAACATAACCCCCACCCCACACAAAAAGGAAAAGGAAAAAAGAAAAGTAACCAGTAGGTCCTACACGAATTGAGTTCATTAGTGAGGATAAGAGCTTGGGATTTTTTTCTCCGTTTCATTTCTCTTTCTTTACCATAAACAGTTCTCATTATCTGGAAACAGCCAGTGACATCCTTTCCTGGGCCAATTGATTTGTTTATTAATCCACCACTCTGCACATGCCACTTTTCCGTATTTGAAAAAATGATCAATTTCCTTTCAAATTGATAGTACTGAGGGGAGAGACAGGCGGGTTTTGGAAAGAGAAAAATGTGTCTCCTGCTTTTTCACTTTTCTCTCACCATCTTTCCCCATGTGTCTTACTACCACAATAGTTAGCAAGATTTCTGACTGCAATACTTCAACCATAGCAACAAAGCAATCCTTCTTCCCCATTCCAAATTAGATTGCCGAACACTTTGGGCAGCCAGGAGCAATCTCACTTACAGTATTTTCTGATTTTCAGAAGAAATCCTGATGATTGGAAGCAACATCTTTTTCATTCTAAGTGTGCATGTCAGGCTTCTTATAAAGATCTGGCCATAATCTGTCAACATTGATGCATAGATGAAGGACATGATTCGTTGCCATTATTTTTTGGTCTTCCTATCCAGGGTTTCAGTTCTGCTTGAGCCCAATCCACAATTTCAGCAGCGTATGTAATGGCTAGAATTTCCCAGCTGTTAATGCCACTGATCATATTTCCTCCACTGAATTTGGATTTTAAGATATTCTTCACTCTCTTGATGTATTCATTTCTAACCTTTTCCTTGACTTCATTGTGTTTAATGTTGTCAGCTTGAAGGATGACCAGGTATTTATAGTGATCGTCTCCATCCAGACTCTTGATATTATTTCCACAGGACATCTTGATTCCACAAGTTGTCATTATTTTTTCCCATTTCATGGCACACATTACACATTTGTTCAGTCCAAACACAATTACAATATCTTTGCTATATGGACACTGTTGAGCAGCAATTTCAAATGGTGTTTTTTTTATATAGCTTAAAATTATTCATGTAAAGGAGATGTGATAGCATGCATATGATTTTGATGTTTGATATCCTGGGCCTGAGTTATTCACTTTTGTTGACTGATGAATCAGTGCAATAACAAACAGTAGTGGTAATAGTGAGTCTCCTTGGAAGATTCCTGTCTTGATGTTAACCTCTTTTGTCTATCACCATTGACCAGCAACTGTGTCTTCCATTGTGCCATTGATCTTTGCCCTAAGCTTCTGGTGTTGTTTTTTTTACTGACATGTTATTATCTAGGCTCTTAATTATTCATTTATATGGCAGGGAATTGAATGCCTTCCTATAATCAATCAATGCTATATTCAAGTTGGTCTTCCTTCTCTTGCAGTTTTCCAGAATCATCTTGTCAATTAGAAATTGATCTTTTGTTGTTCTGATTTTTGGACAGTTTCCTTTCTGCCTAGCTGGAAAGACCATATTTTCAACTACATGCTGTTGGACTATAACAACTATCATACCAGTTAGTAATTTGAAAATTGTTGATAAGCAGGCAATTGGCCTGTGGTTACCTGGTGCTGCACCTTTTTATGGATCTTTCATTATCAGGTAGGCTTTTACTAGATGTTAGCCATTCTTCAATTTTCCATCCTTGCAGTATGTTGTTAAACTGCTTAGCAACAAATGTTTCAACCAAAAACATGTAATTCATCTTCACTGATGCTGACCAATTCTTAATATTCTTTTCCATTTTCTGTACCATTTCTCCTGTTATTAGAAGTTCTTTCATTTCATTTTCCTTTTATTCTTATCCACCTCCTTTAACCAAGCTGCATTTATGTTGTATTTATTTAGCTAATCCCATATTTACACCCACAACTCTACTGTTTCTTCCTTGTCAGGTACTGACTGATTCATTGTAGGTGAAGTAAGTGTAGTGGCCGGAACTCTGATCTAGTACATTAAATGACAATGTCACTAAGAAAGAATGATATGAAATGCATTCTTTATGTTGGAAGGCTGGGCATTGTTATTTTCGCATTCTTTATTGTAATATACACCATTATAATGATCAAAATTATGGAATAGTTGAATTTCTTATGTTGGACATTTGTTTAATATAAAACAAAGATAGATGATAGATAGATAGATAGATAATCATTCCGTGAATCAGAATCAGATGTGCTGCCTTTTAGGAAAGTGACAACATCTGTTTTCTAAAAGGACTCCTGGTGGAGAAGGGTAGAGATAATGAAGAAATAATTAATTATAAGAGAAAAAATAAAATTAGAATCTGCACAAAATTAACTTCATTTAAGATGCCAAAACATAGTTTGAGAGATATAATTAATGAATTAGTATGAATTCTTGGCAATCCCTTATAATGCAGCCATAAGGAGGTATTACCATCTGTTTGGAACGCCTGGTGGGCAACGATCTGTAATGTGATACTTGCCAAGAGTAAAATTGTATTTTTCAGTTGAAGAAAATGGGTCAGATTCTTTTTCATTTCCCTTTTGATTGTGTGAGGCTAATTAAAAAAATAGCAAATTACTCACATAA
>JANHFR010010213.1:105747-115819 GCA_032468015.1 Mimophis mahfalensis | reverse complement strand
GAGTTGAGGACTGCCCCTGACCTTCGCACTTTTTGGAAAGATCTCAAGACGTGGCTCTTTGAGCAGGCAGGCCTGGATTGAGGGGTGGGATCTTAATTGTTTTTAATTGTCTGTTAGGGCATTTTAAATTTAATTTATTTTTAACATTTGTATTGTATGTTTTTAATTGCCCTGTACACCGCCCTGAATCCTTTGGGAGAAGGGCAGTATATAAATATAAATAAATAAATAAATAAATAAATAAATCTCTTAGGTCTCTCAAAGTGATCAAAGTCATGGTTTGCAAAATACTTCTGGGCAGAACTACTAAAAATTCTGGATCGGCATATGGGTCATTATTGAGATATAATGGGATTCTAAAAATAAGCCATTTGCTGGGGTTTAGAAATAAAACATATTTTACCAAGCGTGTTGTTTGCTGTACTTGCAAAACTATTATGAATAGACAGTACTTTGAATTAGCAAGTATTCTAATTTTGTGAAGAACAGCCCAAAATGCTTTCATCCAAGCTATTCTGAATTTTCAGGTATGAAATAATGAATCATTAATGCCCATCAATTTAAAAGGGAAAGTGAGACCAGTTCCTTGTGACTTAGTTCCAAAACTGAACATTCCAAAACTTAGTTCGAAAACTAGACAAAAGTTGGCAGATGGATGAGATATAGATAGAGATGAGAAAAAAGGCAAGTTGCGGCAAAGGACCTTAGAGAATTGATAATGGGCCTTTTCCAGATATTGTGTTGCTCATAAACATCAACTTACAATAATACTTGTATTATTGAACAAATAATATAAAGATATTTTATAACACATTTCACATATAACAGCTGTTTCTTATTATTACATTTTGGAAACAGGAATTGTATCTTCTGAATGCCAAAGTCTATAAGATGAACGAGGAGAACATTCTCAACATGCTTTAAAACAGTTTATTCACATATGCATGCTAAGGAATTGCAAATGAAAAGCACTTGTGGATATGGTAATGTATCTCAAATTATAGGAGGTTACTCAAATCTCCTCAATAATCTGTTTTGGATTTGGATTTTAGATCAGTATTTTTCCTAAATACTAAAGAGCTACAAATTGTAAAACAGCAGTCTTTAATCTTCATCTTCCCTTTTTAAATTTGTAAGCATAGGCGTAATAGTATACATGCAATAGCATCCATATAATAGAGAACTTCAAAGATGAGGGTCAAAAAGCAATCTACCACTTAAAATTCTCTTGCCCTGAAGACTGAATTGCTGATCTTTCTGCTGATTATTGTCATTTATCTGATGAAGTAAATCACTTGTATTTTACACCAGATTCTAATAGGAGCTATACCAAAATGGAACTGGATGTCAGAATTCCCAATTGCCAAATCATTCTGGAATGGTAGTGTTTTGTTCTGCATAGCTATAATTAAAACCAACTGGCTTTATCCAGAATTCTGAAAAAGTTTAAATGTGTAGTCAGTTTCGTTTTTAACCTGGGCTTGTAGTGGATGGGTAAAATACCGCACTTAGCAAAAGGTGTATACAAGAAAAGGGTAGCTAAGAAATGTGCTCCAGCCCTTTGTAATTTTCTAGGTTTGAATTAATGCAAATGATATAAACGCCCAACTTATCTTAGTGAGTTTATGAAATGACTTCTTCCTATCTTTGCAGGAAAATTCATCATAAGATGGGAAGCCATGGTGGCACAGTGGTTAGAATGCAGTATTGCAGGCTGACTCTGCCCACAGCCTGGAGTTTGATGCTGATGGGGCTCAAGATTGACGCAGCCTTCTATACTTCCAAGGTCAATAAATTGAGGACTCAGATTGTTGGGGAAATATGCTGACTCTATAAACCATTTAGAGAGGGCTGTAAAACACTATGAAGTAGTATATAAGTGCTATTACTATAATGTCTGGCATTGCACAGTGGGAATATGCCATTGTTTGGTCAATTAAAATATAAATGTTATAATATATATGCAACTTTTTGGGGGAATAACATTATGGAAAACAGCGCACCTCAAAATTATGATCAAGGATACTCTACAAATTCAAGTGCGCTCTCATAAAAAGCTCATTTAAGCAATTGGAAGCAATAATACAAAGCAATCTAAAATAAAAAAGAATATGAAAATATTACAAAACAATACCAAAATTCATAGCTGAGGTAATTATATCTTTAAACAACACTCAGTACAACCACTATATAAGCACTACTAATCACTACATTTTGTAGTAATTTTCTTTTATGATATGTAACTTTCCCTAAGGCTCATTTTGGCCAATCTATGCCACCCTTGCATTTTGTTGGAATCATGACTTTGTTCTAGGGTTAAACAAAGATTATTGTTACTGCTGTAACCATAAATTTATTATTAAATTATTTTATTTCTTTATATTTTTCTGACACAATACCTAGTACGAAAAGTTGTGGCTTCATTTCAAATTTAAATTCTATTATTTTCTGCACCATACTAAGTGTATCTTCACAATACTATTTTTATATATTCACCACATGTTATAAGACATTCCTTCTGTTTTAATACTATAACTTTTTCAACATTTAGTACTATAAAATTTGTCTGTCTCAGATATTATTGATGGAGTTGTATATCATCTATAAAACATTTGTAGTAATTTTCTTTTACAATGCATAACTTTGGCTCACTTTCTTTAAATAAATGATAAATGTATCATTTATTATTAAATAAATATTAAATGTATAATATTTTGGACCATGTGTGTAACTGAGAATTCCTCAACTCCTCTTGCCTTGACTACTGCAATGCCCTCTACATGGGGCTGCCCTTGAGGAGCACATGGAGGCTCCAGCTGGCTCAGAATGCAGCCGCAAGTGTTGTGATGGGAGAGCCTCAACACTCCCATGTTACGCCTCTCCTGCGCGAGCTGCATTGGTTGCTGGTTGTCTTCCATGTGCGCTTCAAGGTGCTGATTACCACCTATAAAGCCCTATATGGCATTGGCCCAGGGTATTTGCGGGAACACCTTCTGCCAGTGTCAGCCTCCCATTGCCCAGTGTGCGCTCATAGAGTGGGTCTCCTCAGGGTGCCGTCGGCCAGTGTCGGCTGGCGACCCCCAGGGGGAGAGCCTTCTCTGTGGGTGCACCGATCCTCTGGAATGAGCTACCCCTCGAGCTCCGGACAGCCCCCAACTTCCATTCCTTCCGCCACGACATGAAGCCCTGGTTATTTCAGCAAGCCGGTCTGGTCTGATTTTGGGTTTTAACTGTTCTTAATTGTATGTCCAGCTTTATTGTTAATTCTCTGGATCTACTGAGTTGATGTTTAATTTTTTTTTAACGTTTGTATTTGGATGTTTTTTTAATTGTTGTTAGCTGCCCTGAGTCCTTCAGGAGAAGGGCGGCATACAAGTCTTAATAAATCCTAAATCCTTTATCTAGCATTCTGATTTTTGTGTAGAACAGATTAACATTTTATATCATATTTATGCAGAAAGATTTAGAATTCAAAAAGTTTCACAAACCTTTAAACACCTCTGTAATTCCAATATGAAAAAATAATAATTAATTTTGTTTGTAGAAAAACAAATCTTCCAGTATACAGTAGAATTATTCTTCTCAACTGCATTCACAATGTAGTTGAACTGCCCAGCTTTCTTTCAGTAGAAATGATGTGCAAGTATAATTGTTTAGAATATATGCCTGCATATATTTTACTGATGCACTCATCAGAAAACATTTCTTTTGGCAAACTAACCACCATTAAAAGATGCCAAACATATTTAATGGATTAGTTTGATGTTTCAAACATGAAAAACAGATACTTCTTGAGGATTCTTTATGTTATTATTTTGTCCAAAGAGCAAGAGAATAAATAATTGAATACTAAACACTCAATGATTTAAATGCAGCAAATTTTGGAATCGAGAAGGAATTATTTTGCAGAAAAATATGGACTTAACTTTGTTTCAGTTTTATCTTTTGAAAAAGTGGATACCCATTAACGATTTATGACTATCTCCCTGATGTTGGTTATAGATGAAAGCTGTAGTTCATCTAGAGGGCACCAGTTTATGGAAGACTGGTTGATGGCATCATATCTTACATAGCCAAACAATTCCTAGTTATATCTGAAAATTCTCAAGGGACTATCATAAATCTTTATTTTTTATTGGTTTGCTTGGCTGTTAATATGTTGAGTTTATTTTAAATAGATCCATTATGTTTCAGAAGTACTTTATAGCTCCAAACATTAGTATCAAATTGTTTTGTAACTTTTCATAATGCTTTCCACATTTCCTTCAGTGAGGAATTAAATTATCATTAGATGATACATGAAATTATTGTTTAATTTAATTAAACAGAGGGCAAGATCTAGCTTAGATCTTTAATTTTTTAGGTACCTGGTGGCTGTGCTTTGTTCCTATTCCTGTTTAACATCTTCATGAAGCTGTTGGGAGAAAATGCACCTGCTGCCACAGGATGAGATATTAGCAGACTGAAACCCAACTGTACTCCTAGGACTCTGATCACCCAAGTGATATTATCAAGTGTTTTCCCCAGTTTCTGTAGGAAACTGTAGGCTTGGGTGGGCTAAAGCTCACTCCTCCACACTGAAAGGCTGTAGATTCTGAGATCCATGAAGACTATCCATTCTTAACTTTGAAGAGGCTGGCACTCATCCAGAACTTATAGGTCCTGATTAAACAGCAATCATGAATAGGCGGCCTCTGCCAAATCCAGTTTATGTGACAATTGTGCCTATTTCTGGATTGGAATGCTCTAATCATGGCTGTACATGCTTTAGTCATTTCCCATTTGAACTATGGTAATGTGCTGTACACAGTGCTACCCATGAAGATCATGAAGAAGTTGCCACTTGTGGAGGGCAAGGCAAATCAAGGTGTTAATCTACAAAGCCTTACAAGAACAAATAAATTTTTTAATGGTCTTTATTACACATTTTTTCAGTACAACCAACAACCCACCACCAATTTCCAATCTTCACAGCAGTACTTACATAGCAATAGTGTTTCCGTACATACACTTTTACAAATTATCAAACATTCTTTCTGTTCTAAAAAACCAAAAATAGATCACTTATGGATTGGAACCCCTTTTCGACATCCATACATACCACAGATTCCAACTTAAATAGAATTGGTTTTCCCTTTGTCTCTTAGTATCATAGTGAGTCTATCCAACTCTGCACAATCCATTATTTTTTTTTATTACTACTCCCTCAGGTGGAGTATTTCCATTCTTCCAGAATTGAGCTAATGCTATTCTTGCAGCTGTTAGATTTTATTGAGGCTTGTATGCCGCCCTTCTCCTGAAGGACTCAGGGCGGCTAACAACAATTAAAAACATTAAAAGACAAAGTAAAAAAAAATATTAAACATCAAACTCAATAAATCTACACAATTGAAATAAAACCAGACATACAATTAAGAACAATTAAAACCCAAAATCAGCCCAGATCGGCTTGCTGAAATAACCAAGTCCTCAGGTCGCGGCGGAAGGATCAGAGGTCAGGGGGCATCCTAAGCTCAATGGGTAACTCATTCCAGAGGGTCAGTGTGCCCACAGAGAAAGCTCTTTCCCTGGGGGTCACCAGCCAACACTGTCTGGCCAACAGCACCCTGAGGAGACCCCACTCTATAAGCGCACTGGGCAATGGGAGGCTGACACTGGCAGAAGCTGTTCCCGCAAGTACCCTGGGCCTATGCCATGTAGGGCTTTAGAGGTGGTAACCAGTATTGAAGCACACATGGAAGACAACTGGCAACCGATGCAGCTCGCACAGAAGAGGCATAACATGGGAGTGTTGAGACACTCCCATCACCACCCGTGTGACTGCATTCTGAACCAGCTGGAGCCTCCGAGTGCTCCTTAAGGACAACCCCATGTAGAGGGCATTGCAGTAGTCAAAGTGAGAGGTTACGAGAGCATGAGTGACCCTGGACAGGGCATCACAGTCCAGGAAGGGGTGCAACTGGCGCACAAGGCAAACCCGTGCACTGCCCCCCTGGCCATGGCCATCAGAAGTTCTTCCAAAGAAAGCCATGAGTCCAGGAGGATGCCCAAGTTGCGCGACCACTGAGAGGGGGGTAACACCTCCCCCCCATCACCAGGGATGGGATATCCTGAACAACGTGCGATGTCAGTATCCACAGCCATTCGGTCTTGGTGGGATTGAGTTGGAGCCTGTTCCTCCCCATCCAGATCCACACCGCCTCCAGGCACTGGGACATCACATCAAGGGCATCACTGGGTTGGTTCGGGGTGGAGATAAAAAGCTGGGTATCATTGGCATATTGATGATACCTCATCCCGAAACCATGGATGACCTCACCCAGTGGCTTCATATAAATGTTGAACAGGAGGGGAGAGAGGACAGACCACTGAGGCACCCCACAAGTGAGTGGCCTAGGGGATGACTGCTGCCCCCCTGCCAACATAAACTGTGAGTGGCCCGAGAGGTAGGAGGAGAACCACTGTAATAGAGTGCCCACCACTCCCAACCCCTCGACACGGCGGAGGATACCATGGTCGATGGTACTGAAAGCCGCTGAGAGGTCTAATAGGACCAAGAGAGAGGAAAAACCTGTCCCGGGCCCGCCAGAGATCATCCACCAGCGTGACTAATGCCATTTCCATGCTGTACCGCAGCCTGAAACCTGACTGGTATGGATCCAGATAATCGTTTCCTCCAGAACCAATGGGAGCTAATGTGCCACCACGCTCTCAACTACCTTCACTACAAAGCAAAGGTTGGAGATGGGATGAAAGTTGTTTAAAACAGCTGGGTCCAAGGCAGGCTTCTTAAACAGGGGTCTCACCACTGCCTCCTTCAAGGCGGCGGGGAAGACACCCTCCCCCAAAGAAGTGTTGATCACTGCCTGGAGCCATCCGCGTGTCACCTCCCGGGCGGCATAGACCAGCCAGGAGGGACACGGGTCCAATAAACACATGGTGGTGCTCAGCATACCCATGATCCTGTCCACTTCATCCAGAGTCACAGGACTGAACTCATCCCAAACGTTGTCCACAAGCCTGCTTGTCACATCATTGCCGGACCCTGCCCAGTCAGAGTCCAAATCGGTCTGAATCTGAGCGATCTTGTCCTGTAGATAATGTTATATGCAATGTCAGATACCATATGTTTTTATTAACGTTCTCCAGCTTAATCCCTAATAAATGTATTTCTGGTTTTAAGTCTATACAGTGTCCTGTTATTTCTATTAATCATTTTTTGATTTTTTTTCCAGTATTTTTGAGCCTCCCTACAGGTCCACCACTGGTGGTAGTATGTGCCCTTGTTTACACCACATTTCCAACAGGAAGAAGGTACTCTGGGAAATATCTTGGCTAGTCTAGCTGGGGGAAGGTGCCATCTATAGGCCATTTTGTAGATGTTTTCTTTATATGCTGTGGACGTTGTTAATTTAATATTTTTATTCCAAATACTCTGCCATTTATCAGGTTCTATTGGACAGCCCAAGTTTCTCCCCCAGGCAGCCATCTGGTCCTCCGTTGTCTCTCCCATTGGTTCGACATTCATTAAACCTATAACACTTCGATAGTAGTTTCTCGTTGTTACCTAGTAGTATCTTGTCTAGGTCCTGAACCTCTCGACTAATCCCAAATGTTTCCTTGTCTTTCTGGAACTTAAGGCAAATCATGGTGTTATCTACAAAGCCTTACAAGAACAAAAATTGAAGACCATTTGTTTTTGATTATTTCTTTTACCATGAGAGTGAGCATATTTAGGTCCTTTCCATTGATTTCAGCAGGAATTCCTTGGTACCAAACCATATAAGGCTTTTATAAATGAATCCATCACTTTAACCTGACCTGGAAATCTATGGTTAACCAGTGTAAGACCTATGATAGGAATAATTTGATCATAGCAACAAGTGCAATTCAACAATTTAAATTTGAATCATTTTCATCAGTATATCGATGGAATTCCACGTTGAGCCACCAAGATGAACTCTCCCATCAGTTTCATACAAAAATTAAGAACCCAGTAGTGCACTACATAAGTCTGCCTAGTGATTCTTTATGGCCGCTAACAGAAAATACCCATTGAGATAGGAGGGGAACCATTGTAAAATAGTGCAAATTAGTTGCATGCATGCACACATGCCACTCAGGCAGAACTATCGCCTTCCCACCGCTGTTCTGCAAAGCTGAAAGGTTGAGCACCACTGCTCTAGCATATTTTAAAGTTGGATTCATATTACGTGCCTCCCCAAGGAAGGCTTGAGATTTGCCAAAATTTGTCACCTAATGATGGATCTATAAAGGCCTCATAAAAGGTGCACATCACAACTTCCTTCAAGACTCCTCATATTACATTTGCAAAGATGTATTGACCACCTTTCTAATCCAAATGAAAATATTCCCTAGCTCTCTACTCAAGAGCTAGGATAGGCAGGAATCATCCTAAGCTGCCCTTTATCCCACCATCTTAAAATTTACAGGTCAAAAGAGTCCATTATAAGAGAAACAAATGATGATTCGGTCACCTCATTAGATTCAGCCGGGAGGATCAAGGCTTTGATGAATCTAAGCAATTTTGTTGGCAAAGGGCTGAGCAAAATGGCCTGAATAGCCAAATAGGATGTTTTCCTACCCATTCCTCTCAAGGATATAGTTCAAATATAATTAAAATATAACTGTTGATGTAGCTTCAGGCACTCTCATGTTTAATTTAATAAATCCAATCAACACGGATAGTGTACAAGATTACAGGCCTGTGATGGCAAACCTGTGGCCCGCAGAGCCCTCTCAGTGGGCATGCACACCTTCATCAGCTGCTCTTCTGGTTTCTGGTGTGCATATACATTTATCTATTTATTTATTTGACTTATATACCGCCCTATTCCTACTGGACTCAGGGCAGTGTACAGGGCATTAAAAAACGGAAAATACAAAAATTAAAAGAATTAGATAAACACACCCTAACAAACAAGTAAAATAACCCTCAATCCAGGCCGGCTAATGTAAAGAGCCAGGTCTTCAACTCCTTGCGGAAGGAGCGAGAGGTCAGGGGCCAAGTCAGCTGATCTTTGCAGGTACTGGAAAATGGCCAAAAACATGGCCCAAAACCAGGCCGTTATTTGGCCTTTTGGGGGCCTTTTTCAGGCCATTTTGAGACCATTTTCAATCTTTTTGGGGGGCATTTTCCAGGCCATTTTCAGGCTGATTTTGGGCCAAAAATGGCCTGAAATAGGCCCAAAAACTACCCTCCAAACCATCAAAAATTGCCTGAAAATGGCTCCAAAATTGGTTGAAAAATTTAGTCTTTGATTTTCTGGTGCTCTGGCACATGCACATGCATGCACGTTCCAGTTTGAGCACTTGGTGCCCAAAAGGTTCACCATCACTGTTCTAGTCTAGAAAAATATTGCGTAAAGATAAAAAGTTCCAGTCATCTCTGACTCTAAGGGGGAGATGTTCATCTCTGAACAGCCAACATTGCCCAAAGATGCTTCTGTGGTCATATGGCCAGCATGACTATATGTTGAAGGTGCATGGAATGCTGTTGCCTTCCCACCAAAATAGTACCTATTTATCTACTTGCACTTACATGCTTTCAAACTGCTAAGTTGGCAGGAACTGGGGCAAGTAACAGGAGCTCATTCAGTCACACAGTACTTAGGACTTGAACTGCCAACCTTCTGGTTGATAAGCGCTGTGTCTAAACTCAGCCTCCACACTTTTTGTTGGCATAGGAGTAGGATCCTGGTCAGCCTTGGCAAGTTCTTTTAAATGGTAGGAACAATTTATTATTATCTGGGGAATGAGTGGGTGAGAGAAAACTTACCATAAAATGTGGAGTGTTAAAGGCTCCAGTTAAAGGCTTATCCTTAACCATTCTTTAAGAAAAATACTAAAAATTGTCTAGTTCACTTTAGCATATAAATGAAGTCAAATAAACTACAGGTATGTTCACTGTCATGTAAGAAACTTCCTAAAGGTAAAGGTAAAGGTAAAGGTTCCCCTCGCACATATGTGCTAGACGTTCTCAACTCTAGGGGGCAGTGCTCATCTCTGTTTCCAAGCCAAAGAGCCAGCGCTGTCCAAAGACATCTCCGTG
>JANHFR010010204.1:96324-109753 GCA_032468015.1 Mimophis mahfalensis | reverse complement strand
TGTAAACCGCCCTGAGTCCTTTCGGAAAAGGGCGGTATATAAATATAATTAAATAAATAAATAAATAAATAAATATTTGGGCTCTGCTTCTCTTCTTTGCCCATTTTAATTCTTCTACAATCGAGGTCCTGAACTGGGATCTATCAGGCACAAAAGATGAAGTCCAAACATGGATGTCCAATTAAACTGATTTATTGCTATTCATGCCTATGCACAATCCTGCACAATCCTCCTTTATCTAACTCCAAGGTCAATGGAATTCAGGGGATTTAGTTCAGTTGTGACTACGCAGGGATACTAGGCTGCTGCTGCTTTTGACTCCAGCCCCAGGTTCATCTACTCCTTCTTCTACAGAACCTTACTTCCAAGATTAGTTATGCATTGGGCTAGATTCTCCCACAAGTGTTCTCTAGTTCCCATATAGGCAAGAAAAGTAGGGCCAAACAGGATGAAGATCTCAAATACCAAGTTATTCAGAAGCAGGGAAATTCTTCTGCCTTAAAAAAAATTAAACAAGTGATCCCAGTATTGCTAAGCACATTGATTTGTGCTTAAATAAATTGTAAGCCACCCTGAGTCCCCGGAGAAGGGCGGCATATAAATGGGATTAAAAAAATAAAAATAAAATTTTTTTTTAGTGTACTTCAGAAATTGTTTCAGAAGAGAAGAGAATTTTGGAAAAAGTTCACAGAAGGAATGTGGTACTATTGCATTTAATTAATGGTGAACTAGGGCTGGGTGTGTGTGTGAGAGAGGATCCCATCACTCAACTCTAGTCCGGCCATCTCAGCGCCTTCACCGCTGCCTCGTGTTGTCCACGCTAAACGGTTACTGGCAACGGAGGAGACTCAGCAACACCCAGGTCAACCTTGTCACATCACTGCCTCTTCCTAATGGCTGTTGGCTTGAGACCCAACTGGGAGGCCTGCACTGCACATATGCCATGTGTGGTGCATGCACAGTACAGGTTTGCTAGTGTGTTGGTGGAGGTCTGCACTTTGGCATCCTTTTTTTGGGGTGCAGACCCCCTGATGGTGTTCGTGACCCCCCAGTGTTCATCTCCAGAGGGTAAGCTATCTACATGGCAAGTTTGGGCAAGATTGGTGCAGGTATGGAAGAGCGTACAGGGCACATACATACACACCCACACTCTGCTTTATATATATAGATGCTGCAGACATCACCACCAACACTAGCCTTTAGGATATACTCAGTTTGGGGAATTTATCAGCATTTCACTATAAGCAGGAAAATTAGGAACAGTGAGAAAACTAGAGAAGCAGACACACATACAACCAAACAAAGGAGTGTTATTTTTTTTCCCCCTTTGCAAATTGATACAAAAGGAGGCTTAATTAATGGCAGTTCTTAATATTGCTCTGACAACTGTTCCCTCAGTTTAATTTGCTTTGGAGTAAAGATTAATATAAGTGTACAGCAATGCTTTACAAAGGGGAGAGAAAGGAAGCAGAGCTAATAAAACCAGGAAGCTTACATGCTATATTATTGAGTCTTTCTTTCTGCTTGTCTAGCGAATATTTAGGTCCGGCGGGAGCAGTTTTCATATTTATTGGATCACTCCTCGAAGCCAAAGTTGACTTTATGCTACCTTGAGAGAGGATTAACATTGGGGCAAAAAGGTGTGCTAGAGAATGTATTTGCAATGCAGCCTCGGTGGTAGCATTGTGGTGCGTCAAGGAAGTTCTTGACAACAATAATGTTCCTAAAAGCTATTAAGCACGGTGCACAGTAAGGGGGCCAGCAGAATGCTAGAACCAGAGGTGAATGAAAACAAATTCGAGACCTGGATTTTGGCAAAGCTCAGCATCTGAACCTAGGAAACTGCTTGAAAAAGCTCAGAATTTACAAGTTCATCTTGGGGACAGTGAGTTGTGGGGCATCAACAAGGAGAAAAAGTGTGGAGGACAAATTGCTTAGAAAAAAAGCAGGCAAACATCTTTTGTGTTCCACCTTGTTGTAGGCGAAGGAGTAAATGTACTATTTATCCTGAGCTTTTTTTATCTACTGTATCTGTTCATCATCAATTCATGCCTCCCTCCACCCTCCATCTCTTCCTTCCTCTTGTTCTGACCCAGGTTATTTAAAAGCACTCGGAGACAGTTAAAGCAAGGCCCTCCCTTTATTTTACAGACAAACACAAATGGTCTTTTTTGTCAAAAGCTGAGAATGTCCAACCTTCAATTAGTCCCGGGCAAGCTGCCAGCTAGATAAGAAGTCCACAGATACTGGCAAACATGCTGTTCTCCAGGCAAAAGCAGAAACAGGGGAAAAATATCCAATAACCAGAACACGAGCCAAATCAAACCAGAATGGATTAAACAAGTTGCTCTCTGCAAAATGCCACTCCCCCTTCACCCCTCTTTATGTCTTAGGGGAATGGCCATTCACCAATCACCTGTGGCCTGTTTTCTCTGTCCTTCTTGCCTCCTCTTTTGTCTGTGCATGCAAGCACTAATGAGTGGCTCTAATTCCTCAGTGTCACTGCTATCAGATGCAGGGGATGACTGGTAATTGGCAGACGTTCTGGCCTCCAACATTGACTCTTCTCCCCTTGCTTCCACATTTGGCCCAGATTCTTCCCCAACTGCCTCCACAGAGTCAGAATCAGCTGCCAGCTCCAGTGAATGCTGGTGAACCACAACACCTCTATCCTTTCCTCCTTTCCTCCTTCCCTCCTTCCATCCATTGTTCTATTTCTCTGTTCAATTTCTAGAGATTTCAGATGTTTTCAAGCAAAAATAGGCTGGTAGCTCAAAGAAGTTGGACCAAGATTTGTGGGTTGTCTATCCTGGTCTAATTCCTTTACAGCAATCCCCCAAGATGTCTTGATAGAAACCAGCTTCTGATGATGGATATGCATTACCTTTTAATACAATCAACCACGCTCACTAAGTGGAGTCTCCAGTTTGGATTCTTAGATCCCTAAAATTCAAAATGGAAGGAAAGATTTTATTTTTATTTTTTAAATTTTTATTTCTATTTATATGCTGCCCTTCTCCGAAGACTCAGGGCAGCTTACAATACATTTTTTTATAGCAATTGCCTTCATCCTTTGTATAGACCTTCTTATTAGGGCTTTCGCCCCCGCCCCCCATGCGGTGTTTTACAAAGTCAGCTTATTTACTTACAAAGTGAATTTATTGCCCCCACAATCTGGGTCCTCAGTTTACCCACCTCAGAAGGATGGAAGGCTAAGTCAATCTTGAGCCTGTTGAGACTGAACTCACCCTAATTGTAGGCAGCTGGCAGCTGAGGGCAAGCTCTCAGCTCGGTGCACCACCAAGGCTCTTCCAAGATGTTGGAACAAGATGTCTTCCAAAACAAGATGTCATTTTGCCCCAATTTCAGCTGGAAATAGGGAACAAAGGGCTGAACAGATATCCTCACTTTTGGAGCATCTTTTTAATATCTTGAATTGCAAGCTCATGCGTGAGCAATGCGTGACTCAACACACTGTATGATTTGCTTATTCCCAGCATGGAAGGAGAAATGTTTGAACTGCTGCAGCCACAGTTGAACTGCGACGTTGTGTTGTTTTGCCAAAATGGATATTCTATCTTGCTTATAGTCTGCCTGGAAAATTTGCTGAGCACATTGTAAGTCGCTCTGAGTCTTCGGAGAAGGGCGGGATATAAATGGGATTAAAAATAAATAAATAAAAAAAAGGGGGAAAAAGAAGAGAAAACTCAGAGGCCCCTGTTTATGGACCGTCTCACCTCCAGTCTCCACTGCAGATTGCTCAGGTCCCAATGGTTACAAGAACAACTTCAGTGCTCAAGGCTTTAGGAGTAGGAAGAATACCTAAGAAGAAAAAAAGGAGGAAGAGCCAGGGAGGTAGTAGGGTAATATGGAGAGACAAAGGGGCAAAAGAACTTCCTTTAAGTCCACCAGGAGATGGGACGCAGGAGGAAATCGGAGGGGTTGACACGAAGAAGAGAAGATCAACCTATTCTCCAAAGCACCTGAAGGCAGGACAAGAAGCAATGGAGAGAAACAGATCAAGGAGAAATTTCCTGACAGTGAGAACATTTAGCACATATGTGTGAGGGGAACCTTTTGCTGTGGCCCCACAGCCTGCTGTTGACTTCGCAGCCGATTCCAACTCTGAGGGAGAGCTGGAACCAGAGGAGGAATCAGTTGCTGACAGTGTGCCAGCAGAGGCTGGTCCCTCCAGAAGACAGCAGGAGCCTGTGGGTCTGACAGCAGTGTGGAGGAGCCCTTAGCTGATGCTAGAATTCAGCAACGAGTGAGGAGGGAGCAGCAGCAGCTACCCTGAAAGGGGAGAGGTCGGGCTAATTGGGTCACACCTTAGAAGGGTTAAAAGGGGTGTGACTAGGAACAGTTCTTTGTAGAGGGCAACTCTTTGGAATTGTGGTCTCTGTGTTTGAGCTCTCGGACAGCTTCCTGTGAACTTCTCCAGCTTTGGACTTTTATTTGCATTCTTGGTTATTACTCTAGTTTGATTTATCCTTCTTGGCACCCTTCCCGGACTCTGTTTGGCTTGGAAAGCGGCCAGCGTTCTCCTTTTTAAATAGCATTTTTTGTTTAAGGGAATAGAAGGTGGTGGTTTACTTTAACTAAATTGACTCGGGATCATGTCCCTTGGAGGAAACCTTTACCTTTACCTGTCTCTTTCTCTCTTGCTTTCTCTGTCTTTCAGCTCTTGTGCTCTGCCAAAGGCAGATCTTCCCTTTTAATATGACTCCTTTATTTACAGATATAGGAATCCTTTATTGTAATAAAGGATTCTGCCAAGCTGCGTTAATTTTCAGAAATTTCTGCTGTGACCAAATATGGATTTGAGTGTCTGGAGGACTAATACTTATTGCTTTGCTCGCTTGCAAGCTTTTTACCGTATTATTCTCCTCTATCCCAAATGTCAGAAGTAAATCCTATCAGCCCTATCTCCTCTGCGGCTCCATGCTACCACTTCAAAGGTTGCCACGAGAATACAAATCCCTCTACTTTTTTTTTTTTTTTTAAAAAAATCAGGTCATTCATGACACAATAAGGGTTAGATAATAGCATTTCTTCTCTAAAACCAAGCTGGAGAGGAGTACTAAGCCATTCAAGTATTACCCCATGATGCGTTTTCCACAGTGCATGTAATAATTTGACAATTTTATTTGTGATCAGAGGAAAGTGAGTTATGGGCTTGCTTACAACTGCACAATGTGGTGCAGTGGTTAGAGTAGGAGGCTAAGGCTAGGAAGGTTAGAGTTCTAATCCACCCTAGTTGTGAAAAGTCACTGGGTGGTTTGGGGGCCAGTCACACAATCCCATCCTAACCTACCTTGTTGTGTTGTTAAAGGGAAAGGGTGTGTCATCTGTACAATGGTTTGGGCTGCTGGAAAAGGCAGGATATTGAACTAGCATATCATATGAAATAGTAATTGTACAACCCTTGGAGGGATAAAAGGACAACAGAGTTGGAAGGGACCTTAGAGATCTTGTAGTCAAGCCTCCCACTCAAGCAGAAGACTCTAGTTGAATGAAACTAGACATACCCCAATCATGTCGGAGGTGACACTTTAGCCATGTTTCAGTATTGGAGTGGCTGCCACAAAGGAGAAGGGGTCAACCTATACTCCAAAGCACCAGAAGGCTGTTGAATGCTAGCCAATGTAGCTAGCATTTGATAATTTAACCTTGCAACTAATTTTGACATTGATGGATTGAAAAAAGTGAGACCAGAAACTCAAGGCTTCAGGCCCGAAATTGTAGATCTTTATTTACAGATATTTACAGCAGCAAGCAGCATCTTAGGATAGGAAAGCAAGAACTAATGACTAATGAAAGGGGAGGAAAGGAAAGGAGTGGAAAGGACAAGAGCAGGCATGCAAGCCTGCCTTATATAGGCTAGCATAGCCGTTGGTGAACAGGTACACAATAGCAACATTCAGGCGCGAAACCCAGGCTTCTTCCAGACAGCCTGTCGCCAGCTAAGTGAGTGTGGTGTGATTGCCAGGCAGCCATCTTGACTCACATTATACATACATTTGAAATCCATTAATGAATACAAAAATATTTAACAGGCAGCCCCGCAAATATTGGAAGGACAACAAGGAGACACAAATATAAATAATAAATAAGTAAATAAACATGAAACAAAGAAGGACAAGCTTCAGAATCCGTCTAAAGCCAAGCCCACGGCTCAAATAGGTTCCAAATTGGATGATCTTCGGGCAATTGGCTTTGGTCTAAATGAGCTTTGAATCTGCCAATGTTGACAGCTGTTTCTGGAAGGTTCTGTGGTCTGAGCTTAGCCTGAACTTGATTTGCTTACAACCATTTGAGCTATTCTCCCCATCTTCCCCTGCCCCAGAGTTTGAACATCCAAATCAAATAGACTTCTCCTCCCCTGTATTCCAACATAGTGCTATTTGCTTAGGGAGCTCCTGGCAAGATTGGAGGATGGCACTGCGAATTTTGTATTTCTCCTTTTTAAAGTTCCAAATCAAGAACTGTGTCCTTGTCATTGCTTAGCTTTCATCTCACTTCAAAGGGAAAAGCAAACGAGGCAGCTAATCCTGCAAATTTCCTTCTAACTTCAATGCCCTTTCCCGCTTCCGCGGAAGCTAATAGTAATAATGCGTGTCTGAATCAACCTCCCACATTCTATAACTGTATTTACTCATTCTAAAATGAACGTGCTTATCCCATTAGGGTTAATCTGAAATTTATTGCAAGGAGATTTGGTGCTGGAAGAACAAAAGCTATGCATATTTCAAATTAAACGCCCACAATGGCTGAGTTTAATTTTTGTCCGATTAATTCCATGTATGTTATGACTTTGCATTGGTTTGTGATAGTTTATTAATAGATATTAATGAAATGAGGGGGAATAAGCCAGCCAGAGTTAAGCCCATTGCAACCATGTTAATTTTAGTGGTTAAAAATATGCACGTGCTTCAAGACTTTAATTTGGGCTAGATATTTTTAAAAACAGTCTGGATAGATTTCTAGCGATATTACTACCAGTCACATTTTATTAGGTTTTATGATCAAAATGATTTCATCAGAGCCAAACTGAAGCAGTTGGTAAGGTGCTGGCCTAGAAACCAAGAAACGATACATTTTAGTCCCACCTTAGACATGAAAGCCAGCTGGGTGACTTAGGGCCCATCACCAGGACATGGTGAGTTCTAGTCCTGCCTTAGGCATGAAAGTTGGCTGGGTGATTTTGGACCCATCACCAGGAGACCTTGGTTCTGGTTCCTCCTTAGGCATGAAAGTCAGCTGGGTGACTTTGGGCCAATCACAAGGAGACAGGGAGTTCTAGTCCCACAATAGGTAGGAAAACCAGCTGGGTGACTTCAGGCCAATCATCGGGAGATGGTAAATTCTAATCCTGCCTTAAGCATCCAAGTCAGTTGGTTGACTTTGAATCAATCAACAGGAGTTGGTGAGTTCTAGTTCCACCTTAGTTATTAAAGTCGTCTGGGTGACTTTGAGTCAGCCTCTCAGCAAAACCCAACACACAGTTGTGGAAAAAAATAGGAGGAAGAAAGTGTACTGGATAAGTTTGGCGGTTTGAATTATTGGTGAAAATAATAAAGGCAGGATATAAACGAAAGTCATGTGTTTGCCTATATTTGCTTGCAGTTTGAATTGGCTCCCTGTGTTGTCAACTTGCAATAAAATCTGATTGAGAAGCAGCGTTGGAAAAAGTGGTCTGAATCTTTCAAATGAAGATTTCTCCTTTATATAGCGTGATTTTGACATCATTATACATCTGATAATTTGTTTTTGACTAAGAAGGGAAGGAGAGTGAAGGACTCTGCTCTTTCTCTGTAGGATCCCTACTTGGTTGGACTGATCTATGGCTAATTTGGGAAAAAGGAAAAAAAGAAAAAAAGAAACCCAGATCAAGTGAAGAAATGATGGCAATCAGGAGAAATAACTCCCTTCCCTGTGAAAGAATAATAATGGCAGCTGGTCAGAAATGTTTTCCTCTTCACAAAAAACCATTTGAAAACTCGAATAGTTGCTAACTTACAAAAGAAGGAACTTGAAATATTCAGCGTGAATGTTGAGAGCACTTTGATGCCTGACTGGGTTCCTCTATTGGTTCACAAACTACTTGAAAAGTGCTAGACTACATGATAGAGGGAAACTGTTTTAAGGAAAGTAAAAGCAGATGGGTGGGAATACACTGCCATACCTCCTTGGAGAGGCGACGGAAATTTGATTTCTCAACGCCAACCAGGTTTAATTGGTGCCAGCCAACCAGGCCTGGCTTGCTCTTAATGATGCAGCTTACAGTTTTAGAAGCAAGTTGGCTCCTGGGGGAGCATCTATGAATTGCTGATTTAGCAAGACATGTGTTTGCTCGTTTATCCTGCCTTTATTATTTTAATCAATAACTCAAGATAGTGAACACTTAGTATTCCCCACTTCTCGTATTTTCACCACCACAACAACCCTGTATGGTGGGTAGGGTTGAGAAAGAGAGAGAGAGGGACCACCCAAGGTCACTCAGCCGGCTTTCATGTGTAAAGGCAGGGCTAGAACTCCCAGTCTCCTGGTGATTGGTCCAAAGTCACCCAGTTGGCTTTCATGTCTAAGATGGGATTAGAACTCGGCATCTCCCACTTCTCGTCGGGTGCTTTAACCTCCCTTCTCAAGCAAATGCCTTCGGGTGGAGAACAACCGCAAAACAAAATTACAATAGCACACAAATGCATTAATTATGTATTCCCTCCTTCAAATCCATAGAGTCTACCTGGTGTCAACTCCAAGCACAGGATCAACATTTTAACATGTGCTTTATTTGCAGGTTCGTTATCAGATTTCCTAGCATTTTCCCAACCATTGCTACAGCGATTTTTTAATGCATTAATTTCCTGCTTGCTTTTCCGGTTTTATTGCTCTGCGTTAGGCTTGTTGCTGCATACAATTACATGATTCTGCTTTGCTTTCAGAATTGGAAGCCATCTTGTGATTTGTCTTCCTATATAAAGAAAAGCAGAGCTAGATGCCACATGCTAAGTTACTAAATAAAAGGGGATTTGCCATCATCGTGCCAGCCGTGTGATTTACCATCATTGGTCTGAAGTGGTGCAGCTCAAGATACGTTTAATTCTAACAGTTTGGGCTTCATTTTCTTTTAGTCTAAAAAATATTCACTGGGGTGTGTTAGAATTAGAAGTATTTATTCTATTGTATGGTCCCTTTATGGAGACGCAGTGGCTCAGGGCCTAAGACGCTGAGCTTGTTGATCAGAAAGGTCTTCAGTTCAGTGGTTCGAATCCCGAGCACTGCATAACGGAGTGAGCTCCCATTACTTCTTCCAGCTTCTGCCAACCTAGCAGATCAAAAGCATGTAAAAATGCAAGTAGAAAAATAGGGACCAACTTTGGTGGGAAGGGAACAGCATTCCGTGCGCCTTTGGCGTTTAGTCATGCCAGCCAAATGACCATGGAGACGTCTTCAGACAGCGCTGGCTCTTCGGCTTGGAAACGGAGATGAGCACCGCCCCGTAGAGTCAGGAACGACTAGCACATATGTGCGAGGGGAACCTTTACCTTTATGGTCCCTTTAAAAAAAGTTTGCTTATTCTTTTATCACCAGAGATAAAATCAAAATCAAAAACAGGCCTAGAAAACAGTCAACACTAACAAAAACGCCCTGAGTACAAAAAAAAAAAAAAAGGAGAAAAAAAATCCAAATATCAAATATGTCTAACATTACACGTTAAAAAACCCCATTCATCTTGCCTGAATGCCAAAAGACCCATTAAAAATCTAATATATTCCCCTCCCCTTACAGTTTGAGTCTACAAATAGTTATAAGCTTTCCCCTCTGTATTTAACAAAAATGCTATATTACATAAACAAATATCCCCGACGTGGAAATCTATTTATCTAATAACAAAATCGACGGTTTGGCTCCCTTTCTGAGAACGGATCTTTTAAAACCTTTTTATTTCCTTTCCGTTTCTGTCGGCTGTTCTGAGGCAATTTTGTCTCCCTGCCTTTTGTAAAGCAGCTCCTTCTTACCATACTTTCCAACTGATCTAATATTTCATTTTCGGAGCTCAGAGTCGTTTCTCCCCCCCTCCCTTTTTTTTTTTTTGCTGTTTCACAAGCAGTTTATTCCTCAGGTGGAAGGGTAACAGGAATAATTTCGGGGAAGAACAAAAGGAGAGAGGCAGTCATGAATTCTTATAAAATGCCGGAGCTTTCCTAAATGACCAAGCTGCAGCACAGGCCTCATTAAAATACAACGAGATTAGCAGCCCTCATACCTCTCAATTATTAAGCATGTACTTGTTCTCCAGAAAAGTAGTCATGAAAATTTAAAACAGATGAAAATGGTTGTTCACTTAAAACTGCTCAGTTAATCTGTGAGTAATGTTTTATTCAGAAGTGTTAAATGAACACTGCAAAGTTTGATATGCGATAATCCATCATTCATATGACATAACATTCAAAGATCAATAGAGTGCCAACGGATTTGGCAGCTTGATGTGGCCGGGAGACCTGGGCGCATGATGCTCAGTTCAATGTGCTGGGCAGCCAGAATCAATAGGAAGCTTCAGAGGTGATAAGCTAAAGAGATGCCAGGATTTGATGGGCTCCAGTCAGATCTTGGAAAGGTCTCAGAGACCATGAGCTAAAGGGGGCAGGGAGATCTTCCTACGGAAGGGATTGGAAATTGCCACTGCAAATTACGGATTTAGGTAGATCTGAAGCCTTAACTCTATTGCCACAGTGGGAATCCAGAAAAACAGAACTACATTCAATAGTTATAGGCGATTGTCTACGGGTTTTGGGCTCCGGTTCTTCCATTAGAGTTTTGATAATTCCATCTCCCCAAAAATTGGGACGTGAGAGTGGATGAAAAGAAGGGAAGGGGTCTTTTCTATCTTCCCTATTTCTTCTCCTGTATCAGTAAAGGAGTTTTTTTGGGGTTTTTTTGGAATCTTCCATTGTTCTATTCAGATGATTATACTGGTCCTTGAAGGTCCATCTGGTGGGACAGATTGATTTCTGGGAGACATGGAGATTTATTATTTATTTAAAGCCTTGGAGGGGAAACTATTCAACAGTAACAACAGAGGGAGAAAGCAAATGTCAGCCATGGAAGCCCTATAGCCATGTTTTCTTAGGTGCTTTGGGGCTGCCAGAGTTGGAGCCTGGGAATTTGGGAGGGGGGAATTCTTAGTAAGTAGAGGATTAGACTCAGCAACATTATTTATGGAAGTCAAGGCCATGTCAACTTGCACCTGGATGGGAGTGGGTGAAGGAGTGGCTTCCAACAGAGCGACGGTTGATTGGATCATGAGATGGACTGACAGGTGCAGGGGGCGGATCTTTGATTTTCACTTGAGGACGGGAAAACCCGGGAACTTCAGATTCGGGTTTTCCTAGAGGTGCCAACATGACTTCTTGAATAAATTCTTACTTGGGTGGGCTTTGTCTCTGAGTGCTGAAGGGCTATGGGGAGTTTCCTTAGAATGCTGACAAATAAAGGTAGGAGGAGGAGGAGGAGGAGGAGGAGGAGGAGGAAGAGGACGAAGCATGAGATAACTCACAGAATCTCTCCAAGAAATGGACAGCCCTATGAATGGTTTAAATAAATAAACAAATCTTACAATACGAAAGATGGAAGACAGGAATGAAGAGAGGAGATTTTTGGAGAAGGGGAAACAAGCACACAAAGAAGCCAGTCCACCAATGATCAGGTCTTAATCACAGCCAACTTGGATGATAGAATGGTTTGGATAATAGGACAAAATGGCTGATGTCTTGGCGGTATTTGAAAGGAATGATGGGGGGAGGGGCTTGTTTTTCAGCAGAAGGGACCATGTCTCTCTCCTTCCCTTCAGTGGCAATTTTTATGTAGGTCTTCCTTGAGGGCTCCCTTGACACCTGAATATTATGTCAAGGGTTCCTCCAGGAGTCTGGGGTAAAAAAAAAAAGGCTTAGAGACTGTTGAGGTTTTTCATTATCTGATTACATAAAATGTAAGATTAATGTGTTCAAAATGGCTGCCTAGATGAGTCACGCCACACTCATTTAGCTGGCGCCAGGTTGTCTGTTGCTAGCCGGAGTTCCGCGCCCAAATGTAACTAAGTGCAGCTGCCCATCAATGGCTAAGCCTAGCCAATATATATGAGAGGCTCGTATGCCTCTATGTCTTGCTCTTCTGCTTCAGCTTCTTCATATGCTCTCTTCCTGTATACTGACTACTTCCGTAAATGATCCTGTAATTGCTTGCACAAATGTAAATAGCCTGTAAATAAAAATCTTCTCTTCTGGACCTTGAGCCTCGAACTCTATGTCTTCATTCCTATGATCCATCAGCCTCCAAGAATAGTTGCAAGGTCTCTTATTTTAGTTACGTGGCCAGCAGAGTAAAGTTCACTCTGAGTTCAGTCCAAACAATTGGTGAGCAGGCAAAAGCTGCTTTCCTTTTGAATTTAACAGAGAGGTTGGTTTTGATATCTGCACCCTCACTGATGGAACTACTTTAACTTTTTCTGTGACTGGTTATTCAAACAGGGGTGATAAACAGTTGGACCTGCAACCGCTTTCTTCTCCACTTCGACTAGATGCTACCAGTAATAGAGCTGACTTTTGTGTTTTTTTCTGGGAGAGCGAAGGATAACTTCTGTGCTCTGTGCAGAATTCCCATACGCCAGCTTAGTTGCAACAGAATTTCACTCTGAAAAAGGATGTGCTTCTCCAATTTATCTCTGCAGCTCCTGTAACTTTCCAGCGCTTGATGCCGCAAGGAAGCAAATGTGTAGATCAGTATTATCTCTTAAAAATAAACTTTAATTGCCTCTTATCCAATTCCATTAACAAACCAGGACATCATGGAGACTTGCCAGTCACTAATAAGCAGCCAAAGTGCATTGCAAACAAGACATAGGATAATTCAGTTTGTTTTGTGCCTTGTTACAAACATCCAAGAACTGCCAGCTTTTTTGGAAGGAAATGGGCACCAGATTTCTTTGGCTAAGCTCTGGAGGCCCTGCCAATGATATCAAATGAGCATTTGGTTGCTAGCATGCAGAGAGAGAATAAAAAACAATTGACTGGCCTTGTTCACTCCAAATAGACAGAAGGGCTGAGGGTAGAGGTTCATTCTCTGAGCTTGTGGGTTGGTTTCTGGACATTTCATTACCAGCTAGGTAACATCTTCAGCAGAATTTAGGGAATGTCAGTGTTGATGTTCTGCTTAAAAGGGCTTTGTGTGGTCAGTCGGTCTTGTGATGTGAGTGTCTAGTGAGAGATCTTGTAGACGGTCCCATCACAAACATCACGAGACCCATCACATAGTATTCTATTCTATTTCATTCCGTTCTGTTCTTCATTTCAATATCCTATCCTATCCTATCCTATCCTATCCTATCCTATCCTATCCTATCCTATCCTATCCTATCCTATCCTATCCT
>JANHFR010010195.1:243167-253677 GCA_032468015.1 Mimophis mahfalensis | reverse complement strand
AGAGAGAGAGAGAGAGAGAGAGAGAGAGAGAGAGAGAGAGAGAGAGAGAGCGAGCAGAGGGGGAGGGAGAGAGAGAGAGAATGTATCACAATTATTTCCAAAACTGAAGAAGCCCGGACATGACTAACTTCTACTTCCTATGGACTTTGGACATGTGATGTACTGTACGTTTTCTAAAGATAGTCTCAAATATATGCATCTCTTGAAAACAATGCATGTAACCTTTTCAAGATTCAGAGAATCTTGATCACATGTCTATTTCAGTACGTTCTTTCCAAACCATTCTATATCAGAATGGTTTTCTTGAAATTTCTTCTTGTCTGTGATGGTAATAGTTCAAAAACATGGGAAACACAATATTCTAAAATGATAACCATTGATATTAGACTTGATTAGTTTGATGGCTTTGAATGAAGAATATTAAAACCCTTAAACTATGGTTAGGACAAACCACTATGAATTTTTCAAGAATCACATTAAGATAAACGTATCTGTTCTAAAAAATATAAATTAACTCCAGCATTTTATGGACATGTTGTATGCATACCTTGGTTTCAAAAACCCACTTGGTAAAATATTCAACTGCATTTGTTAATCAAGAGGGTTCCCTGCAGGCTGGATGATAACTGGGTGCCTACCTGCCTTAGAAAAATCACTCAGTGAGTGTTTTATTCATGGCTTTTCACCATGTTGGAAAGAAGTGTTGAGTGGAAGCCAACAAAATCAGTTCTTTACCTTTTCACTTTTATTATTACTTTGGATAATAATAGAATGGAAAGCTTACCAGACTTTTATATGATCCGAAATTAGGTGAGATAAATAAAGCTTAAGAAGACAATTCAAGAGGGTGTTTTGGGTAAGTTAAATAAATTGGTTGAAAATAATAAAGGAATCTAATTGGGACAAGTTCTTTTTAGTTTAGAGAACAAAAATCAAGTGCTTGTGGATTGAATGTGGAGTAGGTGGCTTAGCTTATTACATTTGGAAGATATTTCAAATCTTTCTCTTCTGTGTTGATCAAAGAGCCATCTTGAGTAGAATAACCAGTTTTGGACACCAGACTTTAAGATAGATTCAGAGAAACTCAACAGGTTCAGAGAAAAGTAGGTAGATTATCAGAACAGAGGGAACTGAGGATGTCTAACCTGGAAAAAATTAAAACAAATGCACATAGCACATTGGCGTACATGGCCCTTCCAAGTCTATAAATCAATAATTTAAATACCACCTTAGCATAACATCATGATTGCAACTTCAGAATCATGGAATTATAAGCCTGATATTTTATTTTTTATGTCCACTAGCAGTAGGATGGAAGGTGGTCTATCTCTCTATATAAAAGAGACTGTGGGTATGTATGTGTGTATGTATGTATGTGCTGTATACACTTCAACGGCTGGACCAACTTCAACCAAACTTGCCAGGTAGCTTACCCTCCAGCAACAAACACTGTGGCAGTAAGACACACCGCCAGGGGGTCTGTGACCTCCAAAAAGCATGCTGAAGTGCCAACCCCTTCACTGTGGCAATACTCCTGATGCCTTCACAGTATGCCACAAAGGGCGCAAGAGAGCAGTGTCACACTGCACGTGCACTACATGCCTTCCAGGGGGCTCTGAAGGTGGCAATGAGGAGGAGGCAGCAACAGGATGAGGTCAGTTCTGCTAAGAGCGAGCTGAGGCAGCCATGGAACAAGATCAGATCTGCTAAGAGTGGGCCAACTGGCTGGCCAGCCAGCAGGTGAGTCACAGCGAGTGAATGGTGCAGCTTTGGGGTCCGCCAGCCAAAGCAGCTCCTGCACACCCTGCCTCCTGTTTCTCTTCCCTGGCTTTATCAGGCCCAATTATACCTGGGCAAAGCTGGATAAACAGCTAGTCTAATATAAAAGTGAGAAAGAAAAAATAATTTTGTTAAGAAAGTTTTGTTAAGCTTTTGTCATTGCAATGAAGTGATTATTGCCTCTGCAAATAGTCTTGATTTAAGACCATTTGAATAATATTTAATCTCTTTAAAAAAAGATTTCACATATGTAGCTCTGGAAACATACGGCAGCAGGACTCAAATGTATTCATGGCACATTGTCTGCATACATAAACAAACAAACACACAAAGTGTATACACATGATGCTAGATTATGCAACTGGGGTCTTTTTGCCCGTTAACAGTTAATTTACACACATACCTTTGTGGATGTAGACCAGGGATTCTCAACTTCAGCAGTTTTAACATATGTAGATTAAAATTCCCAGAAATTTCCAGCCAGCATACTGGGGAAACACTGCCATAAAATTCTTACTGTACAGTCTGAGTCAGGGAGCAAAACTTAATGTCATGTCCTTAAGAACGACAACACCCGGTAGAATAAAACTAAACTGGCATATTTTATTTCTACAAAATGTATAAATATTGAAAATTTACAGCAGAGTTAACATTTAATAACGATTACATTTGCAATTGGTAATTCTTGAACCACAGCCCACTCTTTAAGAATTGTAACATGTACTGTGTCCTAAGCACGCAGTGTGGGAAGTTTTAAGAGCAATTCTTCCACTGGATACTCCCTCTAAATTAGATGATCAAGTATATTTTAAAAAAAACAACTCACAGTGGACATTTTAAAGGGGCCTCTTTGCATATTACACCTTTTGGGTGTCCGCTTCAGATATTTCTTTCCATTTAGAGATACAGGGATGTGATAAATTTTGTAATTTTGCACATCACAGAAGCATACCAATCAGAAGGTGGGACTGGCTACAAACCCTCAGCATGCATACTTTGGCCAAATTTGTTTTTGTTAACATGTATGCAAAGCCTGGAGCCGTTTGGAACATAAGTGGCTCAGCTATCTGATATGAACATTTAAAGGGACAAACTTTATTTGGAAAAATAATAAAAGTGGGGTTTCAGAAATATCGCTCAGTTTGAAAATACTTTCACGCTAATCATTCACATAATTCAAGACATTTGGCTGAAGCACAGTCAGCATTTTGAGATGACACAATAGCAATATACTTAGTAGCATTTTAATGTGGTTGAATATTACCAGATGCATTCATACAGTAATAGCAGCACACTTTTTAATTTATCCATGGAAAATACAGGTGGATAGGTGTCCATGTGAGCACATGTGTATAATGGTTTGTGGGATACACAGTTTAATCTCTCAAGATGTTGCTATTACAATAGTTAATTGCAAAGCTGATTTCCTATTGAAATTGTGTTTGTTTATCCAGTTTATAATGGTGCAGTAGGACTTCAAAGACAGTAATATTATAAAATTTATTTCAAATTTCTTTCCCCAACCATTTCAGCCTAACTCATAGCTTTACACTTAAGCATCCTCACTAATATATGCCTCATTTGAGACTGTATTTAGCATCTACAAATGAGATGCAACTAAAATTTATATGATCAGATATGATCTCATTAATTTCAAGTAAAAAAACCCTGGACTATATCGATTATTAGTACAGTACTAATCACCTTTTAAAAGGCTATTTTACTTGTCTGTTGTTAGATAAAAATACTGTTTTTGGATTCAACAGTCCAGAAGCAGCCTCTGAAGACAGAATGAACTTATTCCCATTGGCTCAAACTTTATATACCTCTCTTTCCCTCCTCAAGAAATTCCTTATGTTTTACGTTTTCTTAAATACTGTTCCTGTCTTTAGGTATTTATACCTCAATCATTTTTCATATTTATTATACTGCCCCTCGGCATATTTCTATGAAATTAGGACATTGTTTCTAATCTACACACAGGGAGAGAAAAGCCAACTTTACTTAATTTTTTTTTAAAAAAAAAAAACAATGTTTAAATTTGAAATCAACTGCTGATATCATAAAGTGATTTTAAAAAGTGAGTAATCAATGCCATTCAAATGAGGAACAGCACACATTTTATTGATCTACAGAACACAGAGAGAGGACACCACACGCTAATGTACAATCCTCTAAAACTATTTATCAAAACTTTGATTTTAGCCTTAACAGTTTAGGAATATAATGATAATGCTGGGGCATATCCCCCATGTCCTAGTGTTTGCTCACTAAAAAGATGGGATGAAGTAGATAATTGATGTGGCAGTCCATGAGGTGCTCCATGGAGGCATTTCATTGGAATTAGGAATTAGGTTTAGTGAAACTAGAACCTATTGTCTTGATTCTGCTTGTAGCCATCTGCCTGTCACTTATTCCCTTAAGACAAAATCCTGGCACAGGATTGAACTGTGTTGGGATTCAGCCCCTGAAATTCTTAGTAAGCCATCTTGAAATTGTGGGAATTGGAGAAGTGGTTGCCTGATGGGTCCACTGCCTCTTTCTTGAACTTTGCATACAAACTTTTAAAGACCCCCTTCCTACCCAACCCTTTGAAGATTTCTGTCCTTTGCACTATCATTTGAGGGAAACAAAAGCTTTTATTATTTCTAACGCCATCCTATTAACAAGTGAAGAAAAAGCATTGCTTACATTGGACCCTCTTCTTAAATGATTAAAAATAAGATAATTGGTTTCAGCTAACTTTGCAGCAACATTCTTTACTGTTTAGTGCAAGCCACATTTTTTCAGGAATAATTTGTATTTATAGTTTTATACACACACACACACACACACACACACACTCACACACACAATGGAACCTTGGGTTGTGAACGCAGTCCGTTCCGGGATTGCGTTTGCACCCTGAAATGTTCTCACCCCAAAGCCAAAACAAACTTTTTTGTTTGGAAACCGATCCAAAACTCAGCGGGATTTTCGGGTCGGAACCTGAAGTGGTTGTGAACCGAAGCATTCACAACCTGAAGTTCCACTGTATAGGACTTATGCTCATGATTCCTTACACTGGATTAAGTTCTTTTTTGTACTGTATTCTTATTCAAAAATAAGTCAGACCCCATATATTTAAGCTTGCACTTAACAGGAGCTTAAACCAAACCATTTACTTGATGGAACTGGAGCAGCATGATCCCTGAATGATACAGATCTTCCAAGGGTCAATTTGACTGGTGAGTATCAAAATGGTAATCTGGAGAATAACCTACACTTTGCTGCTTGTCCCCCTAACAAAGGCAATATAGAAACCACAGCCAGCATGTCCAAGATCAATCTAGAAATGTGGAATGTTCTAGATAAGCAGTAGCACTTCAGATTGAATCATGTGCCAAAGATCTAGGCAACATCAATTTACAGGTAGTCCTTAAATTAGAACCAATCAGTGATCTTTTTAAAATACGACAGCAAGTGTTTTAATGGCAATTCTGGATGTTGTAAAATTTTGTCACTGTCTTCCCCCATCACGGCAAACACCATCCATTTGGAAGAATGGGATCATATTTACAACCGTGGCAATCACTTAATAACTACAGATTCCCTTAACAACCACAGTGACTTGGTTAACCCCTGCCCCAAAAGTCATCAAATTGGGTCCAATCACATGGACAACTCAACTTACACCTGTAATAATTTATGTCCAGACACCTGGTCCCAACAATGGTCATAGGTCAAGGACTACCTGAATACATCTTCTGTTTGCCTGCCTCTGCTGATCAGACCATCCTGCTTCTTCAGGGGATGCTGTCAGCCCCTCTGGCTCTCCGATTTGGATTCCAGGCTGATATTTTTATGTTCTTCTTCTGATCCTCCTGAAATGTGGACATTATCCTAGCATACTTCTATGGTACTTGTGGAGAGCTCTTCTGGATAGGAAAAACAGACAAATGAGCACCTTCAAAACCAACAGGTGGGTGGTAATAACATAGTCTCCTGGAGTGAATCTCATCTGCAGAAGAACCATCTCATTCTCTCAAGATGCCGGAATGAAATGTGAAAGAGGTCAGTTCAATCTCTCAGTATTGCAGTGTGGAACTGATCTGTCCATACTAGTCAATATAGCACAATTCACAGAAATTTAGGCACGGCCATGGGGCTGATAAAAGCAAACTGCAATAAATTAAACCCAGATACAAATGAGTAAATTTTATGTACTTTCTGACCCAGTAATGCTCACTAGAACTATACAGATTCCAATGTTGGATAAACCTTGTTCCTAACTGCATCCCGGCATAGAGATGTGTGACAAAAAACCCTCTCTTAAAAAAAAATACAGTTTATAGTTATATCTTATCCCATGTTCTCCATATACAAACCGGAGAAGTTTAATAGACATGATTTTAATTAGTCCTGAATTTGAAGCTGTCATAAGCTAAAAGTTCAACTTGCTGGATTTATACATCTTCGTAATAATATCTTAACAATTATTAAGGGGTTCCGTTGCATTGTTGACATTTTCAGGTTAGACCTACCAGCATTAGAGAGCTTTTATTTATGCCAAGAATCTTTAGAAATCAAATACATTTAATAGGACAAAAAGGAGTAGTTATTGCAATGAAACTTAACTTGAAATCAGTTTGTGTCTAACTCGTAAACCTGTTCTTTTGTCAGCATCTCATGTACCGTATTTTTCACTCCATAAGACGCACCTGACCATAACCTAACTTTAGAGGAGAAAAACCGGGAAAAAATATCAGGCAGAGCCTGAGGACCACAGATAGGTGCCCTCACATGTGCCAGCTCTGCCTATTGACTCCTCCACTGAGGAAAAGAGACAGAAAAGGCGGGCAATGACAAAGACAGAAGAGGCGGGGTTCAGCACTGTAAAAGGACTCCCCGCCTGTCGCAACCCGGCTGCTATTCTCCAAAGGACCAGCAGCAACACACAGACATTTCTACCCACTCTTTTTGGGTGGGTGGGTGGAGTGTGTCTTATAGTGGGAAAAATACGGTAATTTGGATAAACAACTCTTGCTGTCTTTTATATTCATTATTAATGTGAGATTACGGAAGTTGGCAAAATGTGTTACAGTGCTTGCAATGACTTCTGTTTTGCAAAGGTGGTATTATCAATCCCGTTTCCTTATGCTTCCCTTGGCCATGAATTCGATTTCACATTCCACATACCAGCAATATCCTTCATTCAGTTCTGTGGATTTCAACAGAGGTTTCAGGTAAAGAAATGCCACGTTTCCCCCCCCCCCGACACTATACATGAAAAACATCCAATATATACAGAAATTTACTGTCGAGAAATCTTTTCAGCTGGGCTATTCATAGGTAACAGGTTGGCAGCAGATTAACAACGGATTCTTCCTCTGTCACCATGAAGGACTGGTACAAGTACATCAACTGAGGAAAACAAATGTTACCATCTTTCACAATGCAAGTGAGCTTCATAAGGCATTGAACATTGCCACTTTCAAGCAACATTACAGGACGGAACCCACAGCAAGCCGCTTCCCCACCCTCTTGCAATTTTCGCTTTGTTAACCCTTTTCCGGAGTCTGCTTTTCTCAAAACTGCAATGTCTTCGTAATATTGTATATGCCAGGGTAGATAAAGCGTCCATGTGTTCAGCTGACTTGTAAAAAAAAAAAAATCAAATCAGAGAGAGAGAGAGAGAAAAAAAGGTGCAACCATGCTTTTAAGCAATTTTTTTTTTAAAAAAAGTAGTTTTCTGGCATGTGGGCTTTGAATCAAGCATCCAAACCCTTTCTCTTCACCGACCACAAGGGAAGAAGAGCATCCTTTTGTGTGAAGGGTGAGCAAGTTAGACCCTTCCAAGCTCTGAGGAAGGACACGAAGTCTGCATCTTGGCTTTAGGCACCCAAGGTCATGTTACGTAGCAGCCACTGCTGGGATCGGCTTTCGCTGCAGTCCTTCATGGTAGGAACCATTTTGTCATCCTCTGAGGGCTCATCAAGACACTGGTTGCTGTTCACATGTCTCAAGGTCAGTCGCTGCAAAACAAACAAGCAAACCAACAAAATGAAGATTTCAACGTCAGTTGGACTAGTCAACAAATTCCTCTACCGTGTTTAGGCATGAGGGAAAATCACACAAAAAGTTCCTCAGTGCTTATTTTATTCAGTGCCAGGAAGAAGTTGGACTCCTGTGATTCGAAGTCCGAAAGGAAAGCTATAACTTAAATTCCTTTGGCAGAATGACCTCTCTACCACCTACTCTATGGCACTGGTCAGCTTTCTCGTGAAAAACAAATGGCTCATCTTCTATGTTTAAGAGTTTCTGAAAACTAATCCTGCAAGTTTGTAAAAACAAAATATCTCAAAGGCATTCTAATCTAAATCATTTTTCCAAACCGACCATCAACCTTGAAAACTACAGGCTATGAATTCCCTTTCTGAAATTGTTTTAAGTTTATTGTACTAGAGTTTATTTGTTGGAAGAAACATGGTTTCTCTATTTTGTCTTTTGCCTTTTCTCCCATTTCTTCTGACAGTTCCTGCTCATATAATTATGTCGCCCTTCCGTAATTAAAAAATGATCAGTTATTAATGTGCTACAAATGTTTAGTTATAGAAAGTGGTGTAGCCTTTGGAATCTAGGGTACTTAAAGCTAAACATAAAAGGATTTCAATTAGCTAATTGTAATTAACCCAGAAGCTCCTTCTGTTCAGGTGATGTTTCCTTGAAAAAATTAAGCAGTCGTATGCTCATAACCATAATTCTGTGGAGATACTTTGTGCAGTTTATATGGGAAATTTCCAACAATCTGCTCCCTTTATCTGTCTCAGATCAATTTAGATAAATTTAGACTAACAAAGTGGCATTTTGTCTTCAGATCATTCTCTAATATATTAATGGAAATTTATAAACATTTCTGCCTTACTTTTCATCCTGTTTTAGAACTTGAAACGAGGAGACTTATAAGATGACAGAATATCAACTGAAAAGCTTCAGTTAAAAATTGCTTTTTTTTAAAAAGAAAAATATACACTAAAATCCAAGAAAGCAAAAGAGCAAAAAGTAAAAATTCATTCCAGTCAAAAATGTACTGTACATTTTGGAGTATAAGACACACTTTTTCCATCCCCAAAGTGGCTGGAAATGTCTGTGCATTTCACATAGCAAATGCTGCCGAAGCCCCGCCCATCCACAGGCCCCACCCTTTGGCCTTTGCCTCCCAGCAATTTGCCTCCTTGTAGCAAACAGAAAGCAGCCTGTTTCAGCTTCAGCCCAGCCTGATTAGCCCAAGCAGCTGATTGTCTGTTGGATCAGCCTCCCAACGATCAGCTGTTTCAGGCTGCAGGGACTGCCATAGCCTATAGCCTATTGCCACCTCCATGCCTCCCATTTTTGGTCTCTGCATGCCCCGTTTTCGGCCTCTGCACACCCCATTTTCCACCTGTTCCAATCCCTGTTGCCCAAAAATGCATTCAGTCACCCCCCCCCCCCAAAGCAAGAGATTACAGGGTTGTAAAAAGAAAAAAAATCACATTTTTCAATATACTGGTGATATTTAGCTTATACTTCTCTCCCATAAGCTCAATATTGGGTATTTCCAATCTGTAAAGTAGTAGACAGGGAGAACAAAATGAAGTTAAACTTTGAAAAAATGGAGCGATTATATTTTCCAAGAGCTGAATTTTAAGATTTGGGGGATAAAAAGCTATTTTGGATTGTGTTGTACTTTCTTTTAAAAATCAGATTTATAGTCTTGAGAGTTTTCCTGGATCCAGCATTCGTAATAGACAACCACATAATATCAGCAAGGTAATTCTGACAAAAACTAATTAAATTTTTTGCACTTTAATCTGGAAGAGGCAGGTCTTCTTTACTTCTTCACTGTGGCTATAGCACCTCAAAGCTACACTGCACCATTGCAACCTTTCGGGGTGGCCCTTGAAGATTATCTCGAAATAACACAGGGTGAATAGGGGCAGCCCCTCCTCCTCCAAAACACCCTCATTGATTTCCAGTTGTTTCTAGCCATAGTAATGCACGCTGCCCAGTATTCTGGCATCTTTTAGGAAACCTACCTCAAAGAGGTTTAAATTAACATCAATGATTAATTTCTTTTTCTTCTGAGCAGAGCTAGTATTATTGATCTTGATCTGCTAATTAAGAAGCAGCAGTTTGCTTCCAGGGAAACAGAATGTTAAGACTCCTTTCTGTTCAGAATCCCAAGACCTTAGTTGTTTAACCTCCAAGAACCTTTCCAACTCTTAATATTCTGTGTTCTAGGAAAAGGTTTATTCTATGTTTTATAGATGCCATTTTGTGCACGGACTCCACACTTTTTTAAAAATGGGACTGTTTTCTCGAGATGGTTGAAATGATGAAATTGCACAAACATCTTAACTTTTTTGCATTAAGCTGAATTTCATGCTAAATTGATCCAAAGATGGCCTGTGCTATAGCAATTTCTACCCAGAAAAGAAAAAAAACACATTAAGAAAAGTAAAAAGGAGGTTTTCTTCTTACTTTAGACAGACTGCTGTGAAATTCCCAGAGAATCACTTAAGGCTATTTCATAACATGTAGCCCATTGTAAATAGGTTATTTTTCTTCTAAGATGTACATATAATAGAGCGCTAAAATGCTTTAAGAAATAACTCTGAACAATGAAAGTATTTTAGAATTAGTTGAATTAGAGGCTTCATGACTCTCTTCTGGATTCCAAATCAAATATAGACCCAATATTTCACCAGCTGTT
>JANHFR010010195.1:172691-183761 GCA_032468015.1 Mimophis mahfalensis | reverse complement strand
GGTGGGTTTTTTTTGGGGGGGGGGGTTAAAAGTTTTTTAAAATGTATTTGTAAAACTTTTCAATTAAAAAAAAAAAAAAAGGGAGGTTTGCAAAGCTACCTGGTCAGTTTACCTTTATACCAGAATAAAAGAAAAATTAACTATAAGCTTTAGAATGTAAAGAACTTTTAAAAAATGACAAAGGGCTATATAGGACTGTAATTTGAATAAAGTTACACGTGACTTATGGAGCCAAACAATTTGGAAAAGTAGGGCTTTGTATAAGGTTTTGAAAATAATTATATAAATAAATAGCACCTTCATGAGAATGAAAAGTTTTTAGTCTACCTTAAGTTGTAACAGAAATTTGAGGCTTTATGATTTCAGAAAGTAGGCACTAGGGACTAAATATCCTAGGCATAAATGTGTGTGCCTGTGTGTGTGTGGGAAGCTTTGTTAGTATTGGGAAAAAATGACAGAAAGTGGTTTTAAATTTTAAATACTCTAGAAGATATTTGAATAGAGCAGAAATCTTGCAGCCACATTTGCTTCTATTGATAGATTATTTCCAAAGAAGTTAAAGAACAAATGCCAGATTTAAAAGTGACCCTAACCCTAACCTTGGATGACCTAAAAGAGCTGAAACAAACCTCATTTGATACAGAAATATTAGAAAACAAAGAATTTGTTGAAATGCTGGAAAATTTAAAAAATTGTGGCTTATAAAACAGAGATGACAACTAAAATGGAAACACAAATGATAAACCAGGAGGATGGCATGGATAATGACTCCGTATAGATTTACAAAACAGTTTGTTAAAGCCCCGAAGAAGCCTTTGAGAAGAAACCTTTGCTATTTCTTTGAAAGGCAGCCGCAATCATGCAGACAAGTCCCCCCCCCCCCTTTCTCTTAGACCTGTACTAACAAGCATGTAAGCTGGTGCTCCAGCTGCTGGGCTAATTAAGCCACACTCTTAATATTTTCAAGGACGTGCTGACATCCAGAGGCAGCTTCACCCTCTCTAGTCTTTGAGTTTACAAAAGCAAATGCTAAGGCAAAATGGGAAAGAAGCTGAGGTTATCAGGACCGCCAAGGGCAAATGGCCTACAGAAGATGAAGCAGCACCAATGTCTACAAATTGGCAGATACTACAAGACTATTCAACTGTCAGGACCACAAGCTACAGTAAGAAGCATATCCTGGTGGGAGTTCTGCCTGGAGCTTGGACTTTTGCCTGCAGCTTGCCAGCAACTAAAAAATGAGTAACCACACTGAAGCAGCACCTCATCCCAACTAGTGCAAGAACATTTGGAAAAAGACAAATGGAATCACTGAAGCTGGTTTAAAGTTAATAACATGGTTGTTAAATTAATCTGACTTCCCAATTGATTTTGCTTGTCAAAAGGTTGCAAAAGGTGATCACATGACCTTGGGACACAGGAACGGTCATAAGTACGAACCAGTTACCCAGCTTCTAAATTTTGATCACATGATCATGGGACTACTGCAAAGGTTGGGTGAAAAATGGTCATAAGTCACTTTTTTCTGTGCCGCTGTAACTTTGAACGGTCACTAGATGAACTGTTGTAAGTTGAGGACTACCTGTATTGTGTTATTTAAAAAAAAAACACCTGTTTGCAGCCCTTGCATGGTAACCTAGAACAATTTAAGGCCAGGGACCATATGCAATTCCCAGAACTCTCCAAAAGTTAAATTTGATTAATTACCTGATAAGTAATTATATTAAGTGTATTTAATTAATTTAATTTTAATTAAAGGTAAGTAAAATACTATTTTGATGCACTCTCTACTTTTTACTAAGTAATACTTTCCATTTCAAAATATTTCTATTATGAGCAAATTTTTTATAGAGAATAAATCTCTAACTCCTACGGGTTTCATTTTGGACACAAAGATTTATGTCTTTGTTTGCTCAGCTCTAACCAAAAACATATCAAGTAGTTTTTCTTAAGTTTTCAGGTCATGATCCCCAAAATGTGTACTCTGTTAAATACTATTTACTTCAGTCGCCTTCTACACTTAATATATTTCCCCTTTCTAATGTTTCACACAAGAAATCTCTTTTTATTTTTCCTAGATCTTCAAAGTCAAAGGTAATATGATTCTATCCGTTGTTTTCTATACCATTTGTCAACACATGGTTAGTTGGTTGACTTCATTTCTTTTTTATATAAATAAAAGTTTATTATAAACATACAGTCACTTTACATTCTTTAAGCTGACACTAAAAAAATAGTATGGATAGAGAAAAGTGTAATATCGAAACAAAGAAAAAATATTTAAAAAATCTTAAAGGAGGAACTTTTTATTGCTCATTTTCCTCCTCCCTTCCATTGTCCCTAGCCACCAAGCACTACTTATTTGTCCTTTTTTTGATATATTGGAGATTGTTGTATATATTTATTTAAATTGTTTCATCTGATTTTTAAATCAATGAACTTTTTTTCTTATAAACCACGTTTCAAATGTCTAAACCTATTTTCCTGTGTGATATAAGAGGACTTGTATGTTCTGCTTGAATTTAGTTAAACTTGATCTACAAATATATATGTTCTGACCTACGTTTCCCAATAAGCATGAAGCCAACTCCTGGTACCAAAAAAAGGTCCTTTTATTTTATTTACAGTGAATTTCCCTCCAGCAAAGTCCCAGCCAACAGTTTTTCACAGGGTTCTTAATTACAGACCTTGATCAGGCTTAGAGAGCTGCCAGGCTGATATCGTTCAAACAAGACTTGGCACGTAATCAGGAATAGATTCTCACTCTTAAGAAATGGAACAAATTGTTTCCTGCAAAAACTACTCCCCTTTTGCTCCTCTTTATTCCTTAGGGGAGTGGCCATTCACCATCCACCTTAATTGCCTACCACAACTAAGTTCACCATGTATTTTCCTGATCTAAGTGGTGCATGATTCCGTGTAAGTAAACTTAAAACTTAAATACATATAGCCATAGGTACACACACACACACACACACACACACACACACACACATTAATGCTCATAAAACATCCTCTGTCTCTACTACTTACCTCACAGGCAAAGTTCTGTCGCCTTTCCTTCTGTCCATTTCTCTTTGGGGGACAGGGTACCAACGAAAGTTGAGTTTCCAGTTGAATCCTCCATAAGTCATGTCTGATCCAGCCATGTATTCAAATGTGTCATCACTGATTACATCAATAATTGGGCACACAACGATTTTCCTATAAAACAAAAATAAAATATGCAGACATATTTTCCTGGTCTGCCTGGTCTGGTCCAAACACACACATCCAGAGAGGTAAGACTGTATGTAAAGGGCTGAATCCCTTTTGAAATCTATTCACACCTTGATTAAATAAATACATTCAAAATCTACTCAGGAGAAGAAAGCATGAAGGCAGGACAGCATGAGACTTTAGCTACAGCCACTCTCTGCTCTTTCTCCTAAACATTGTTAACAATATATCTGAAGATTTATCCGTGCAGCCTTGGCAACTGAAACTAGGGAAAGCTCCAGAGATTGCAGCATCCATTTGGAGATATGAACTGTGACCAAGTTAGGAAAAAAACAAATACCTGCTTCCACAAGCATTTGAGTGGATTACTGTTTTTAAAATCCAGACATATTATTCATGGCACATTAAGCACATCCATACCTTGCAAAATCCATAACATATAAATATGTGCAATTCTCTTTGGGTCTTGCTTCCCCACCCCCACCCCCCGCAAAATAAACCACAGCATATGTTTTCCTCAAGCAAACCCCAAATGGATAAGCTCAATATACAAACTATTAATAAAAAGTCACAGATAGGAAATGGAGCAACATTCATTGTGTTTCCACTCATCTGCTGTATAAAAAAGCTTTTATTTATTTTTGGATTCAAAATCTAGCTATGAAAGCAAAAATAGAAATAGTTTTTCACCATGTGAGGTCCATCGGCTTAGAAAACAATCAGAAACATACATTTCCAAGAAACCTAATGAGAAAAAGGAGGGGGGGGAACCATAAAGGAAATTGGGTATGTAGAATTCAAACTATAAATGTGGAAACAAAGATGACAGATTCAGTTCACAATGCAATTAATGACTGGAACCACAGAAAAATATACAAGAGGCTAGACATCCATCTGTCGACATGATTTCATTTCACTGACTCCATCGAAGAGGGATTTGCATTCAGTAATCTCAATGGCCACGTCCAATTCTATGGCTCTGTGAAATTATCAACTTTTGAGTGCTCTATCCAACGTTTACAGAAAGCTCTTTTCACATATATCATGTATTGTCTTTTCACTGAGTTGTGTTCTTTTGATGCTAAGAGAACCAGAGCAGGTTAAGGTATCCTTTCTAGGGGGAGGGGTATGTGTTGAAGAATCCCAATATAAGCTTCATCTGTTCCAGAATGTAGCAATGCCAGCAGTTAGAGGTTTGTCTCTCAATGCTTATATTTTGCTCTTTGAACTGCAGTGGCTTTTGGGTGCAATTCAAAGTGCTGGTTATTAGCTATACAGCCCTACATGCCACGAGTCCAGGGTATTTGTGGGACCACCTTACTCCCATTGTTTCTAACCATTCCATTATTGCTGAGTAGGAAGAACATGCTGCAGATTCCATCTACTAGGGATTTTTGTTTAGTGGGTATCAGGAATCATGCCTTTTCCTTGACTGCTCCTATACGCTGGAACAACATACTACTAAGATTACTACTAAGACCCCCAGGGTCGTCCCAAGGAAAATGAGCAGCAAACAAATCTAATAATGAACAGCCTCGGTGGTGCAGCAGTCTAAAGTGCTGTTATGTAGCACTTAGCTGCCAGCTGCCTGCAGTTAAGGTGAGTTCAAATCTCACCAGGCTCAAAGTTGACTCAGCCTTCCATCCTTCCAAGGTAGGTAAACTGAGGACTCAGATTGTTGGGGGCAATAAGCTGACTCTGTAAAAACACCGCCTGGTGGGGTGGGGGAGAAATGCCCTAATAAGCAGGTATATATATAAGAATGAAGACTATTGCTATGCATTAGGTTGCATTAGATTGTAGGCTGCCCTGAGTCTCCAGAGAAGGACGGCATATAAATTGAATAAAAATTTAAAAAAAATAATAAATTAAATAAATAAATAAAAATAATACATAAAATAAATAGGTAAATAAGGGCTGGTCCTGACTCTGCTCATTATTTTGGAAAACTTTGAAGACCTAGCTGGGAACCAGGAAGGCAATTTGGTGCATAATATGGCTGAATGCTGGTCAACAGAAAAGAGAGCATTGTTTGAAAGTAAGTGGTATGTGGCAGATTCTGGGGGATGCTGGGCCACAGAAGCAATCTCGCCATTCTCCAAGGCTTTAAGGGAATGTCATGAGGCACTGCCACATAGTGCCACTAGACCAAGATGGAGCGGAGATGGAGGAGTTTCTCTTTTGTTCAGGGGTGCATGAGTGTGAGAGATATACCAAGGTGCTGGTGATAACCTATAAAGCCCTACGTGGCTTAGGTCCCTGGTACTTGCAGGAACATCTGCGGCCAGCAACAGTTTCCCATCGCCCAGTGCGTTCCCACAGAGAGGGCCTCCTCAGGGTGCCATCAGCCAGACAATGCCGGCTGGTGGCCCCCAGGGGGAGAGCTTCTCTGTGGCTGCACCCGCCCTGTGGAACCAACTTCCCTTGGAGCTCCGGTTGGCTCTTGACCTCCACTCCTTCCGTCACGACCTGAAAATGTTTTTATTCCATCAAGCCGGCCTGGATTGATGGGGGGGACTTTTAATGGGTCTAATGGTTTTAACTCAAATTTTATTCTAAATTTACTGTTAATGGGATTGATAGTTTAATTTATTTTTAACTTTTGTATGTTTTATGGTTTTACTGTTGTGAGCCGACCTGAGTTCTGCGGGAGATAGGGTGGCATATAAATCCCATTATAAATAAAATAAATAAATAAATACCAGCAGAGTCAAAGCAGGCATCCCTTTGAAAACCATCCATGTTTGTAGCCTCCATCTTATGTATCACATATAAACTATGTGCTAAATGTGTTTATATATAAACTATATGCTTTCTTTTGTGTATTCTTGGATAACTGCAGGCTCTATTGTTTTGGAACTTAGCAAAATCTTAATTACTGGAATGCTTAGGCTTTATTCAAGTACATCTACATGTCTTTGTGTGTGACTAAAATAGCAGACAACTGTGAGAGGGAAGCCCCACCTTTTCTTTTGAATGTCTCTGAACAGGTCATAAAGCATTTCCCATGTGAGATAACAGAAGAAACTGTATTTGCTCTCTGCATTTTCTACAAATTAGTATTTATGTCATCTGGGCTTTTTTTTTTTCTGATTATAATGGATGGCTGGGCCACAGAAAACAAATGTTTAGATACTATTATATTCTTACCTCACCTTCCCTGTGGAAACTGAAAGCAACACTCACACAAACAATTCTGAGAGGAATCTTAACTACTGCAAAATACTTCAGTGAATGAATCCGGATCTTCCTGGTGCAAATCCATATTTCACACTGGCTGTCAGTGGGTCTTTTAACTGACAAATCAGAGGAAAAATGGACCCATTAAGCAGGAAGGTACTGTTTTAAGGCCATCAGCAAAGTACAGTATGTGGGCTTCCAGCAGCATACTAGAACCAGACAGAATATATAGCATTCTTCTGTTCTTTTATTGAAGCAAGACATTTCTGGTAGTTGATATACAAACAGCAGGAAGAGTGGTTAATAACAAACAGACTCCTAAAAAAAAAAAGAGTGGCAGAGGCTGTCATAGTAACAGAACCTGTTCTTAATTCTCACCTGTCTTCCTTTATTCTTGCCAGTAGGGGCTCCAGCCAACCTGTAGTGCATTCACAGTGTGCATCCAAGAAAGTGATGACCTGGCCTTTGGAAGCAGCAGCACCTCTAAGCCGAGCTCGAATCAGTCCCGACCGTTGTTCCATTCTAATAATTTTTACTGGCACTTGCAAATTTCTTACATAATTCTCTAATGGGAGCTTCAGAAAATCTGCCAAATGCCATTGAGAAAGAAGATAGAACAAAGTTTGTTTAAGATAAACAAAGAGATTTAAAGACAAACCATTCCAAGGGGATGGGGATAGGATAGGATAGGATAGGATAGGATAGGATAGGATAGGATAGGATAGGATAGGATAGCATAGCATAGCATAGCATAGCATAGCATAGAATTTTTTAGTATTTTTTTTAGTATTTTAAATTTATGTGTGTGTTCATTGGGGCTTGCTAATTTAATACTTTTTAACTTTTGTAATTCTATTTTTATTTTAATTGCCCTGTACACCGCCCTGAGTCCTTCAGGAGAAGGGCGGTATATAAATTCAATTAATTAATGAATAGAATAGAATAGAATAGAATAGAATAGAATAGAATAGAATGTACAAGCTGACTGCTTTCACTTTTCCTTAAAAAATAACCCAAAAGGTCAAACGTTTCTGAATACAGAGAAAAACAACAACAAAAAAGAGATTTTTGTTACTTTATAAAACACAAAAAGGGAAAGAAGAACAATAGGAAAAGGGGAAAAATAGGAAACAAAGTCCACTGAATAAAATACAGCATTCTTTACTTTACAGGATCTTAAGAATACAGTAATCTATATATTATTGCATGAAAATAAAGCACCGTTCAGACAAATAAAACACCAACAGCATTGCTGTTTTAACTGAGCATGTGCATTTTAAAAGATATCTTGCAACCACAAATCCCAACACCTTCTCATTGTCATGTGGTTCATGGGTAGGCACTCAATGTGGGTCCACAGAGCATGGAAGATCATTTCACTGCCTACCGAATCACCATCACTTGAGATGGTGGCACAGAGGGAAGGCATTCTATTTCTGGATTAGGAGCAATCATAAGCCCTCTAGAGTCTATTTTGCAACCCACTTGAAACAGCAGTTACTACTACTCAGTCTGATTCTAATTTCTCTAGCAATTTAGAAAGAAAATATTCTTCTAGGATACGATGAAATGATATAGCAGGGGAAATGAAATAAACAGATTCTGTAAAATGAATTAAAAGATTCTGACTGCTACACTATTTGTATACTAGTAAAAAAAAAACCCCACCACAATCCTAAAACATATTTCAGGGAACAAGCTTCATTGAACTTAATGAGATTGCTGAATAAAATGGTACAGGATTATGCTATAAAATACTCCTCTTGTTTTAAAAGTCAAATAAACATTTATTAAGCACAAAATAAAAAGCAGCCCAACCTTAAGGAGATAAAAAGTATCAGCAATATCATCATCACACTTTCAAATATGTTCTTAATAATATTTTTCAATATGCACCCAAAGGATCCAATTCCAAATGGAGGAACAGACTTTCTGGGAAGGGAATTCAGAAATTTAGGAGCAATTCTTCAAAACGATTGCAAGCCTGGACAATTTCTTTTGGCTTGAGGGCTACAGCAGCCTTTGGATAGGGTGAATACACATTTTTTGGAAGATCACAGAAGCATTAAAATGGATTATTTAAGTCTTTGCAAGATTGCAGGCATCCATTTTGTTTTTAGCCCTGACACCATCCCCTACTAAAATGATTGCCCTCTGTCACTATTTGTGGCTCTGGTGACAGGATTTTAATGGACCACATGTGGAACCAAGGCCATGCTTTTCATAGGTAAAGGTAAAGATTCCCCTCGCACATACATGCTAGTCGTTCCTAACTCTGGGGGGCAGTGCTCATCTTCATTTCAAAGATGAGGAGCCAGTGCTGTCCGAAGAAGACTCCGTGGTCATGTGGCCAACATGACTAAATGCCAAAGGTGCACAGAGCGCTGTTACCTTTCCACCAACGGTGGTTCCTATTTTTCTACTTGCATTTTTACATGCTTTCAAACTGCTAGGTTGCAAGAAGCTGGGACAAGTAACGGGAGCTCACTCTGTTATACAGCGCTCAGGAATCGAACCGCCAAACTGCTGACCTTTCTGAATGGCAAGCTCAGCGTCTTAGCCATTCAGCCACCGCATCCCTGTACTTTTCACAGTCCTTGCTTAATATAATGTGTGAATCCAGTTTCTGCCTCTTATTCAGTAGCAGAGACCTGTATCTCAGTTCCATTCTGAAAATCAGAATCTGACTGAAGACATTTCCATGCTGTTAGAATGCCACAGGCTGAAAGACTGGAAGGAAGCACCCATTGTACTTCCTGAGATAATAATCAGTTAGTTGCATTCAGATGCCATGATAAAAAAAACAGTTTCTCTCTCAGGCAGGGAACTTTTTTATTGTTATGAAGAGAATGAGCCGACATATGCATTGTGCTCACGTTTTCTCATCTTGGAAGAGCAGCTTCAGAGCACTTTACTTCTGCTAATTATGGCTTAATCAACACCCCATGATTAAGAAAGCCATGGCTAGGCTGCCACCACATGCTCTGAAATTTTGAAAAAGAAGGGCATTCTTGACATAAGGTCTTACGAAAAATTTTATAATATTCAACTCATCACAGCTTCTTTCAAAGCGAAGGCAATCCTACTTTCACATGAATAAATGATCAACAGGTGATCTGTTAAAGTGCCCTCAAAAGGCACATCAAATAAAATTAATCTAAAATCCACTAGACGTCTTGAATATCCACTCCAATGTTCTCCAGCTAGGAGAGTAAATTTGGTGGGCTGGGAAGGTTGAACAGGCCAAAGACATCTGTACATTCTGACCAAATTCTCCAGCTGAACAAGATAAAAACTCTTTTTAGCATATTGCCCCCATCAATCTTGTCCTCATTTTACTGACCACAGAAGGTTGGAAGGCTGAATCAACTTTGAGCTGGTCAGGATTGAACTCCAGGCTGTGGAAAGAGTTTGTCTGCAATACTGCGTTCTGACCACTGCACCACCATGGCTCCTGTTGTTTTGTGACTTGTTCTCAGGGAATCCCATGCAATTTCTCCCTTGAGATCAAAATTTAAGAAAAACCCACTCTGTTCCATCAATACACATTCTCTTTGAATTTTATAATAAATATTTGCCTACAATGGTAAAATGGGCTCTAAATTGTGTTTTCCTCCACACTGCTCTAGCATTCTCTTCAGAAAAATCCCAGATAGTGTCATTACAAGATTTGCTAGGTAGTATTAAAGAAAGGATGCAAAGAAAGAAAAACTATCCCTTGTCCACAAAACTGTTCAAATATTAATGAGTTTTATTTTTGGACATTCTTACCTCTTTCACTGGCATCATCTACCAAGATGATCTCAGAAAGTAGGTAGTGCGGAGACCGATTGATAACACTGTAAATAGTACGAAGCAAAGTACTCCAAGCTTCATTATGAAACACTATGACCACACTTGTGGTGGGTAGCTCATCAGCATAGACTTTTGTCTTGCATCTGTCAAATGAAAAAAGGAAAGAAAAGAAGCAACAGAAAATGTATTCAGAAACCATGGCACTAACAATGTACAAATTAATCAAATTTCATAGGCTAAATCACAAGGTTCCATACATATGAAAGTAGAATATTAATCTTTGAAATACTGTATGTAAAAAAGATACACCTAATAACAAAAAAAGTATAAAGAAGCTAAACAGAGATATTAATTTTGTGAAAATTGCCTCATTAATATGCTTTATTATTGGCAAATGCTGAATATTAGGATCACTGTTTCTAAATTGATGACATGATATGAACGGAAAAATCTTCAACACTAAATATTTGCCAAAGTGGAAGAGAAGCAAGAGAATAAATGGAAACATGTAATTCCTATACATAATTATCATTTCTTGAAGGAAATGGACAAACAAAAATAACTGTACATATATCTGCCCAAGACAATAGGTTTCAGCATTGCTCTCCTGCTCTTTTCACCTTCTAAAAAGCAATCTTCTCAAAATTTGTCCAATTGTCTTTGGTTGCTCACAACTTAAGACAATGAGAGAGGCATTGAACAGACAGAAATCAAAGATTAATCAACAATTACTCAAAACAAATTCTACGATGGAAAGAACATTCATGTGCTATATGTACAAAATTAGGTTCTATATAAATATATACTACATCAGGGGTCTGCAAACTGTGGCTCTGGAGCCACATGCGGCTCTTTTGGCCCTCTGCTGCGGCTCCC
>JANHFR010010195.1:110249-121393 GCA_032468015.1 Mimophis mahfalensis | reverse complement strand
GGGATTCGAACCACTGAACTGCTGACCTTTCTGATCGACAAGCTCAGCGTCTTAGCCACTGAGCCACTGCATCCCCTAAAAATCCCATAGGTATAATGTAATAAGGCAAAACAGAGAAAATCTGACTTGACAATAGTATTCCTGAAAGGAATATGGGTGACCTTGCCCAGCCCAAGGTAAATACTGGCCAGCACTACAATGCAATTGCAAAATATAATCTTGAGCTGTCAGATCAGGCTGCAGACTGAGTTTGCCGTGACTAGAGACGTCTCTAAACAGAGGTTGGATGGTGATTGGTCTAGTAGATCCTGGGACTAAATGCCTAGATGAGTTCTAAAGTAGCGTAAATGATTCTCTGGTGCAAAAGGCATCACCACTACTGGTGATAAAAAATCAAGTTTCCTCACTGAATTGCTATTACTGTCTTACCTCTTGCATCTACACATAGTCCTTGACTTATGACCACAATTGAACCCAAAAATTTATGTTGCTAAGTGAGAAATTTGCTAAGTGACTTTTCTGGCCATGTCTGTTAAGTGAATCACTGCTGTGGTTAAATTAGTGACACAGATGTTAAGTGAATCTGCCTTCCCCATTGACTTTGCTTGTCAGAAGGGGACACTGCAACCATCATAAATGTTAGTCAGTTGTCAAGCATCTGAATGTATATCACATAACTATGGGAATGATGCAACGGTCACAAATGTGAAAAATGGTCATAAGTCACTTCAGTGCTGTTGTACCTTTGAACGATCACTAAGTGAAGTGCTGTAAGCTAAGGACTACCTGTACTTGATACTGAAAATGCTATTGTTTTCAAAGTATGCAAAAAATTGCCCCTGTATATTCAACCTAAGATTTGCCTATAAACATTAGCAAATATAAATAGAGTGTGATGCTGTATCTACATGTTTGCTGTGGTTTCAGGTTTTTCATTCAGAAAATCAAGTTTGAAAATCCTTCTCTAAACAATTAGAACCATAATGTATATATAAAAATTAAAATTTCTGATGAAACAGCCCTTTGCAAAATAAATTAACTCTCATGATCTTTCACTTCATTTGTGAAGATTAATACTGTAGACTGGACTTCTCGGATACGTGCAACATGCAGTATTGTATGCCCTATTTCACATGAACAATAAAAATTTAACACTGTGCATTAAGTTTTCAGGAAAAGCATGCCCAGTTAAATGGCCATATCCTCTGAACAGTCCATTATCTTTATTACTTGGAATAATCATCTTGACTACCATATTCAAAGAAAAGAACGTTACAGCATCCAAATACACAAGCTGCATTTGTTTCAATGTTTATTAGCATGCTAGTAATTAGTATTCTCTCCGCAGAGCAAAACAAAAACATTTCATCTCAAAGTGGAGACTTCATAGTTCCTTAGAACAATTATATTTAGCCCTAACAGAATCCAGGGTTCTAATGTACTGCATTCACATGAGCTCAAGCAGAGCACCTCTTATTACTGCTGACATTATCAGAGAAGGCAGGGAAGAAATATAGACCCCTACATCAAATTTGGCAGGAAATAACAAGAAACCTAATCAGTCTTCTGTGCAAACAGCAGAGCTATTTGACCATGTGAGAATATGGAAGACTTAATTAGGCTAACATGCTTTCCTATGGAGACAGAATTGCTGCTGAGCAGGAGAGGAAAAACAAATAGATAAGCAACAGGATACAAATGGAAACACTCTATATTTGTGATGTTACCGAAGGAGTAGAAAAATGCTAGTCTTTATCCACAGGAAGGAATGGACTCTGTGTATTGCTAACCATAAATGTCTTTCTTGATCATGGTTTGCTTCCGTGCATTGCTCTTGACCCTGTTCCTGAGGCTGTAAAATATAGAAACTGAGCTGCAGGAAAATCAACAGCAATGATATATATGACAATGCTAAGAGTCATTAACACTACGATGTACATATATATGCCCTCTCAAACCTTATCCTCTCCAAATGTGATGCACTTCAGTTTTAGCCTTTTATGCACAGAGACATCATCTTTTTCACCTTGAGCACTCTAAATCCTTCCTGAGCATCTGGAGGAAGGAATAGGAATAGGAATAGGAATAGAAAATGAATAGAAAATAAATAGAATTAGAATTAGAATTAGTATTAGTATTAGAATTGATATAATTCTTTTATTGGCCAGGTGTGATTGGACACACAAGGAATTGGTCTTTGCTGTGTATCCTCTCAGTGCACATAAGAAGAAAAATAACATAAAATAATTCATCAAGAGTCATCAAGAATCATAAAATACAACTAAAATAACCTAAAATACATTCAGAGTCATAAGGAACATAAGATACAACAATTAGTGATAATTATAGGTTACTAATAAGCAATCAAATCATAGAAATAAAAATAATATAGATATTAAAGATACAAGCAATGTGGTATAGTCATAAAAAAAAGTCAAGATAGATACTGGGAAGGATGAGAAGAGTAATAGTAATGTAGTCTTAGTAATAATTTGACAGTGTTATGGAAATTAGTAGTTTAGCAGATTGATGGCATTCAGGAAGAAACTGTCCTTGTGTCTAGTTGTTCTGATGCACAGTGCCCTATAGATCGTTTTGAGGGTAGAAGTTGAAACAATTCATATCCAGGATGTAAGAGGTCTGTAGATATTTTCACAGCTCTCTTTTTGACTTGTGAGTTTACAGGTCACAATGGAAGGCAGATTGGTAGCAATTATTTTTTCTGCCATTTTAATTATTCATTGAAATCTGTGTCTGTCTTGTTTAGTTGCAGAGCCAAACCAGACAGTTATGGAGGTGCAGATGATAAACTCAATAATCCCTCTGTAGAACTGAATCAGCATCTCTTTGGGAAGCTTGAGCTTTCTGAGTTGGCACAGAAAGAATATTCTTTGTTGTGCTTTTTTGATGATATTTTTGATGTTAGATGATCATTTTAAGTCTTGAGATATGATAGAACCTAGAAACTTGAAGGTCTGTACTGTTGATACCGTGTTATCTAGTATTGTAAGAGGTGGATGTATAGGAGGGTTTCCCCTAAAATCAACTACCATCTCTACGGTTTTGAGTGTATTTAGTTCAAGATTGTTCTGGTTGCACCATAAGGCTAGTTGTTCAACCTCCCATCAGTATGCAGATTCATCATTATCTCGGATGAGACCAATCACTGTTGTGTTATCTACAAACATCAGTATTTTAACAGAGGGATCATTTGCGATGCAGTCATTGGTGTATAGAGAGAAGTAGAGAGGGGCACACAGCCCTGGGAGCTTCTGTGCTAATTGTACAGGCATCTAATGTGATACCTATAAGCAGAAGGATATGTTACATTGATAGAAAATCCTTTCCAAGAAAAGCCAAGCAAAAATTATTTCAAGACAATAATTGAATTTACCTGAAAATATAGCACCATAATTATGCTTCTAGAATATGCTCCAACACTAGAATCTAGAGTGCAATTTTTGATTTGCAACATCAGCATAAATTAAAGTATAGTCTTCAGTCAGAAGTTAACAACAAACAACTAATTATTAAACAGAGCTATACACACTTTAAAAATGATTCAGAAGTGTTTCAGATATCATGCTGGTAACATAAAGTGTTCTCCTATTCATTAAAATCACCTGGGTTTTTTTCCCACCAGGTTTCTACACAAGGGATTTGCTTTTAAAAAAAAAATATCAGGTAAACTCTAATGAATGGATTTTTTACGTGTACAACTCTATTATTCAATACTATGCTTATTTGTTTTGTGCCCAACAATGGCTGGTCCCTTCGTGAGGCAGCAGGAGTTGATTGCTGACAGTGTGCCAGCAGTGGCTAGTCCCTCCTTGAGTCAGCAAGAGCTGATGGGGTCTGACAGCAGTGGGAGGAGCCCTTGGCTGATGCCAGGACACAGTGTCTAATGAGCAGAGAGCAGCAGCGTCTGCACGCTGAAAGGGAAGAGGCCAGGCAACAGCTGACCACTAACTGGGCCACACCCTCGAGGGAATAAAACTTAACTGTTGTTGCATTGGGTCTGAGGTGAGGGGGACAGAATAGTATGTTAAATGGTCAATTGCCAATTTCTGAGCATTACAGATCTAAATGGGAGGTGGGGGAGGGGGGAAGAAGTAGAAATGACCATGGACATAGCATCACTCAGCAATTCCTTCTACCCTACAGACCCAGGAAAAGATGCAGCTGCTGAGAAGGGCTCAATGCTTGCAAGCTGTGAAGCACCTTGTTCAAACCTTGTAGTAAACTCTACTCATCACCATAGGCTAGGCCATCCTAACTTCCATTATTCTACTGATACATAGTAAAAGTTTGCAGTTACTATTAAATTGCAGCAAAGAGACATAATGACAGTAGGAATTTGAATAGTGTATCACCTGGAAGAAAGTTAACCTTGCATTTAAACTCTCCCCCACTCTCCACAAAGAAAATTAGATAGAACCTTTAGTTTTGGTCCATAATTTATCTAGAATTTCCAGTTCCCTCCCAGAACAATCCTGAATCTCACTGAACCCAACTACAATCTATATATCTGAGTACATGGCATGAAATTGTTTAATACAGCTATGAAGAAATTAAATATTTACAGAAATATGTCTAGTAACAGATTGCTGTTAATTGGCTTTAAATAAGGATCCCAATTTGCATAACGAACCAACCTAACCATCTATCCATCCAAAACTTGTTCTCTCACTAACAAGTGTGTTGTAAAGGTTTCCCTCGCATATATATGCTAGTTGTTCCTGACTCTAGGGGGTGGTGCTCATCTCCGTTTCAAAGCCAAAGAGCCAGCGCTGTCCAAAGACATCTCCATGGTCATGTGGCTGGCATGACTAAATGCGCCAAAGGTGCACGGAATGCTGTTACCTTCCCGCCACAGGTGGTCCCTATTTTTCTACTTGCATTTTTACATGCTTTCAAACTGCTAGGCTGACAGAAGTTGGGAGAAGTAACGGGAGCTCACTCTGTTATGCAGCTCTCAGGATTTGAACCGCCGAACTGTTGACCTTTCTGATCGACAGGTTCAGCATCTTAGTCATTGAGTCACCGTGTCCTATAGTGTGTTGTGTATATACAAAATATATGCCAAGTAACTTACAAACACACTCATGGCTACTCCATGAGGATAAATACAAACATGCATATTATGTAAAAAGTCCACTGTATTCAGCCACTTCCATATTTTTTCAAAACTAATGAAGAGATTAGGGGTCATGAACCCTTCCTTCCTTCCCTTTGTGCACAGGAAACAGGTTGGTATGAGGTACATGCTTTGAGGTGCGTGCAGTGAGTCTCCCTGGATTTCCCTGGAGGTTTCCCTGGATTCAGTAGTCCTCACCCCTAAGAAAGGTATTTCAGCAAGAGCCACATCCCCTCAAATACACACTGCAGCAGTTTCAAGGAGTTAGCCACATCACACACTTCTGTATAAGCATGCCTGGAAAATGTATCGGTCAGAACTATCATTGAAGTGACTCACATATACATCACCACCCCATCCATCGGTAGTAACTGGGAGGAAAAAGTGTTTTCCTCCCACTAAATATGGTGCAGTGCTTCAGAATTACCATTCTTTGAGCAAACTCTTTACTTATAATCACCAACGTTTTTTTCCTAAGCATTTTCCTGCCAGCACAGTCTACATTTTTTTCAGATCAGCCTAGTGTTGATCCATTGGTTGTGACAGGAACTGTTCAACTGGCTTAAGGCCTGACATTGTGGACTAAAAGAGGGGGACTGTCTCAAAGTCACCCAGCTGGCATTCATACCTAAGGCAGTACTAGAATTCACCAGTTGCCTGGTTTCTATCCTGGTACCTTAATCATGACAACAAACTGGCTTACCTAATTATCACCATGATATTTTACAATTCTTGTTTCTGACTGTTTTATTTTCCTCTGCTTTATTTAATTTCCAGCACTTCTTTCTTTATCCCAATCAAACAACTCAACAACTTCTGCCCAATATTACATTTATCCATTTTAGCTTCTCAGCCAACCTTCATTTGGAATTTTTAGATACCAGAGGTGAGAATTGGCAGGATATATATACACCTATTAGACCACATTCAAGATCAGATTCTGTGTGGACCTATGAATGGCTACAGTAAAACAGTACACTGGGAACACCAGAACAAGGAAGCAGACACACTTCATTTCACCTGCATCAAATTCCTAGTCACCTATTAAGGGTTTGTTATTTTAAACAAATGTATCTATTAATTTTGTTGTTGTTGTAAGCTGCCCAATGTCAGTGTCCAAGGCAGCCATTTAAACAAACAAACAAACAAAACAAACAAATAAATAAATATCTCTATTTTCTGTGGAAATCATCTTGTCTGGTATTTGGGGCATAAATTGCCACTAGTAAGGTTTGTCTCACATTCATCGTCACTTCCACCATCAGAATTCGCCCTTCGTCATCTGTATAAATTTGCTTAGGTTTCAGTAAGTCCTTGATATATAGTGCAACTCCTCCTTTACTTTGTTGTGCCAATGAAGTATATACTTTCCCAAGTCTCGTACATTCTAGTACTTTATTATGCTGTTTTCTAATGTGCATTTCTTATAAGCAAATTATGTCCAATTTTAATTTTTGCAATCTATTAAAGTCCTTCTTCTTTTAACTACGGAGTTTAGTCTATTTACATTAACTGAAATCAGCCTTAATTCTTCTTCCATAATTACTTATTCTTAATAGTCATTGCTCTGCTCACCCTTGTTTCTCTCGGTTCCTTAGGTCTCATTCCTTGTTTCACCGCCATTTCCTCTTGCGTTTTTACTTCTAGTTGCTGTCTCCTTTTCTCCTGGGCTCCACCTTGTTTCCCATCTTGCTCTGTCTCACCTAATCCCCCTTCCCCAGGTAGCTGCAAGTACTCAGAGTAGAATGCCTCAGCTTTCTCCACTGTATCTAATCTATGCGTTGCATCCATGTCACTGAAATTCCTTCTAGGATTAGCCATCTAAAATTAACTCCACATTTTATCAACTGTTTTGTCAAGAACTGGTAGTCTTTTCTTTTATCCCTGGCTCTTCTAAATCCCCTTCTGTATTCTGTATTTCTATTCAACATGTACATCCTCACAGGATCTGTGGTTTTGTCTTTTAATCACACAGTGCTTTGGGTTTGTGTTTTTTTTTAATGCAAATGTGTCACTCTGCAAAACTGATAATTCAAAATATTTCAGATGAATCCTACTGAAAACCTCATGAGTGTCAGCTTGCAGTCTGCTTTAGTTACAAAGAGACCAAGTTCCACTTGCATGTGAAAAACTCCTGTCATTAATCACACTATCATCTATCTAGCAATTTGCAGCCCCTTTAGCTTCCCAAAGGAATTCAGATCGACCTAATGAATTCCAATTAAATCTGAAAACTTCTCCCATGGGTTTTTTTTCCCTTTTTTTCCAGAATTAGAAAGGGAGAAACTACAAAACATGGGAGATTTGTGCAATTATGTCACATAGGAAATAGCACTCTATCACTCAGGGCAATGAAGTTAATTCAAAATCATCACCAAAATAAATCCCAAAACATTCTGATTGTGAAGCAGAAGGGGGAAAGGGCTTCTTATACCAGAAAAGAGGGCATATTTCACTGCACGTTCAGCTGGAATGCCTTCATGGTCTTCCTATACACTCTCCAGAGACCCTCCTCGAAGTGGTCTAGAAGCATGAAATATAAACAAACACATTGTCTTTGAGGCATAACTCAAAGTATATACTGATTTTTTTAAAAAAAATTACCTGAATGATTAGAGACTGCGGTACACTTGAAAGATCACCTTTTCCCATTCACATTTAGGGCGTTTCTGAATACTCCAGAAATATACTTAATTGAGACTAGGAAAAAGGCCACTTAGGCAGCTGAACTTAACTAGTTTTTAGGGGAATTCATTTTTTTCCAAAGAGTAGGCCCCTTCATCGCTTCTCTAATTATAGCCTTTTGTAAGTTGGTGAAGCTTTAGCTTTCAGGAGAGCATTTGGGCTGCGAATTGCTGTTTCACTGAACTGAGTTTCAGCAGTCTCTGGTTTTTGAATAATTTATTTCTGTTCTATTCTGTTTTTCACTGCTGTTATATTGTTATATAGCACAGGTCATTTAAAATTGTTAATTTATGGTTTTTATCCTTGCTGGATGCTTTTGAGTTCTCCTGAGCAAAGCATGGCACCAATTCACATCTGATTTTATGCCAGAAGGAATGAGAACATACCCCCCACCCCCCACGAACTTACTCTTTGCTTCCTGGAAAGTTTAGGAGCAAGTTTAATTGCAATCATCCAATCATGACATTGCTACCCATAAGCAACAAATTACTATCCTGCAAATTACAACTTGGTAGCTATTTCCTCTCTTAAAGCAATAACTGTCAGCCCTATTATCTGAAATGAGATAAATCTGAACATGTTTAAATTATTCCTGCAGCATTTACTTATAGATGTAGAACAAGCCTTCTAGCAAACTCTTTGACATGCAGTGTAGCAAGATGGTTATGCAACTACTAGTACAGTACTACTACGGTAACTTTAATTTATTTGCTATGTATGCACAGTTATAAGCAAAACAATAAAAACATCGCAAAATGAACTAGCATCAACAGCATGCCAATATAACAATGAATTAAGGAAGGCTGCACTTCTGCTCACGCAGATAACTTTTAAAAAAATCAGGTTTCTGATTTTATGAATTTTTGTTCAAGTAGAGCCACACAGGAATTTTTTTAAGAGATTGGATAACCATTTGTAGGGTTTCTTGCCTAAGCAGGGGGTTGGACTGGAAGACCTCCAAGGTCCCTTCCAACTCTGCTATTCTATTCTATTCTATTCTATTCTATTCTATTCTATTCTATTCTAGCTATGTATGTCTATATCAGAGGTGTGGAACTATGACCCCTTTATGACTTGTGGTCTTCAACCCCCAGAATTCCTGAGCCAGCATGGCCATAGTTCCGTACCCCTGCTCAAGATCAGGGGTATCAAAATGGTGGCCTGCGGGCTGGATAAGTCACATGCAGGGCACGCCCACCCCAGCTCCATGAATGGGGAAAACATCATGAAATGTCATGTGACAGCAATGTGACATGGCAAGTTTGACACCTGTGTCTAGATGGTCACCACATGGCTTTTAAGGGTGTTTTTTTTTTTAAATCTGTGCTGTCTTCTTATTGGTTAAGTCAGTTTTTGCAGCGTAGATCTTGCAAGCCTGATAAAAGGTAAGTAACTATACTGAAGGAAAATTCAACCTAAGACATGTTTTCTAGACAATTTGGTAATATAAAATAATATTTTAAGTGATATCCACCCAGCACCAAACTTTAAAATAGAGTGGTGAAGATTCTTCAGATAAGCCAAGGTGAACTCACACAAAGAAACCCAAAGGTGTACACATACACACACAAATACAAATGGATTCTGGAATGCATGAACTTTTTTGTCTCTCAGAAGTTATAAGTTATAAATGATGCCATAAATTTTGCACAAGATAAACAAAGTTATCTAAATACCAAAATAGAAAAGCTGCCAGTCTGCATCATCATCTTTCCTTAAGGTGTCCTTAAATATTTCCTATTTCTGAGAAACTGAATACCTAAAAGAATGCATTTGTCCTCCAAGCAAACAAAGAATGATGATCACTAACAGAAAAAGCATATTTTGTAGCACCACATACTGTACCAATTCAAGCTCCACACAGCTGAAGCAAAGCCACATATAAATGCTTAGAAATGTGATACATGAATTTAAGTTCTTAAAATAATCTAAGTGGCGGCTGTCCCTTGGCTAGGAAGGTCAGCTGAGTCCTTGATCCCTCCTCAAGAATATAGACTGGATGAAGCTGAGATGAAGTGTGTGCTAACATTTTTGAGCTACACACATCTGTTTATTTAAACATAACTTAAATAAAACAGTTGCCAACCGACAAAATAAGCCCAGGATGTAACCAAATTCAAAGCTCTACAACCATCTAATTCCAGGAACATCCTCATTTTGAGTCAGATCCTTTTTCCTTCTACTATGCATTGCTCAAATTTGCTGTTGATCCTCCTTGATTTTACCTTGGATTTTACTCACAACTCAGTCTGAGGTCTTCTGCATGCAAGGCTATTCTTGTCATCTCCAGAGATGTGTGTGTGTGTGTGTGTGTGTGTGTGTGTGTGTGTGTGTGTCCCAAATGGTCAAACAGAAAAGCCATTCCACCAAGGACTTAGCATTTTCACAGCAATTTTTCCCAAAACATCGACTAAATACCAGCCTATGAAAAAGTAACTGGGAAGGGCACCGATTATCTTACAGATCATGATTTTGGGGGGCCCTCTGCATTGCAGTATGTTTGTATCTAATTACCACAATGGGAGAGCTCCTAAACACAGCCATCAGTGTTGTCCTAGAATACTTTTTGTGAAGGGACATAGCCAGGTGTCCTCCAAATCTTGGAACCCACTTAGAATCCACTAAGATTGAGGTGCAAACATTAAAACATTTAAATAACCACACTTAATATATCAATGGTACTGATTAGGAGGGAACAAAGTTTGCTCTGATCCCCCATCCCAGTCCCCACTATATGGTTATATAGATGGGGATGGGGGATCACAACAAACCTTATACTCTAACCGCAACATACTATAGCTAGAAATGACTTGTTGAATCAGTCCTGTTTGCTTACCTAGGCCCTCTTACCTAGTAATCTGCTGAAAAGCAATTTTTATGGTTAACTGTTTATTGTTTCATGGGGGTGGCCTACAAAGGCAGATATAACCATGGATGAGTCCAAGATGGTTTTATGTGTCCTATGCTGTTAGGCAAAGGAAAATGACTTAAGATTGAAATTCCCCCAAGAATCAATTGGCCATAGCAGATTGGCCTAGGCGGGTTCAAATGTGTGTCCTAATGGCCTGCTGACAACATAGCATACATGCCAAAAGTGACATGCTATTTGCTTCAGCTTAACTCACCCTGCATCACAAACATCCCTGCAGGCAATCTGTGTTTATCTATATATTACAAATAGGATACTTTGGCCACCAAATGAGAAGAAAGGACTCACTGGAGAAGAGCCTAATGCTGGGAAAGACGGAGGGCAAAAGAAGAAGAGGACGACAGAGAATGAGGTGGCTGGATGGAGTCACTGAAGCAGTCGGTGTGAACTTAA